>NSDO01000469.1:0-11974 GCA_002286825.1 Lagenidium giganteum
GAATTGCGTGACGGTTTACTGCCATCGATGGAGGACCTGAAGGAGTTGCCGTACTTGGAAGCAGCCATCCGCGAGAACCTGCGGCTGAATCCTCCGGTCCGGGAATTCCTCGCGTGTCTAACAAAGACGTCGTTTTGCACGACGGCACGTTCCTCCCCGCCGGACCGCGCGTGGTGCTGTCCATGTATGCTGCTGGTCGCTTGCCGTCCATCTGGGGTCCCGACGCTGCGGAGTTCAAGCCCGAGCGCTGGTTGGACAGTGCAGGCCAGCTCGTGCCGGTCTCACCGTTCAAACTACCAGCATTTGGAGCAGGCCCACGGATCTGCCTCGGCATGAAGCTCGCCATCTTCGAGATGAAGCTGGCGCTTGCCACTCTCGTAAGCGCTTTCGATGTCCGTTTGATGGAAGAACCGCACAGTGTCCAGTATGAGCTCGCACTGACGTTGGCAATCAAGGGCCCGCTGATGGCCACGGCAAGCAAGCGTTGAGTTGTTGAGTTGCTTTTATGTGAAGCTAGCCCATGATTTCATGCTCATTTCTTGTAAGTCAAAGCCCAGTTGTGCTTGTGCTCCATACCTGAGTCGCGGTTCTCCTTCTTCTTCGTTGTGAAGAAAGCACAGCGTCAGAAAATGCTTTACATTGTCTCAAGACCATAAGCATGTATTTCACATGCCAGCCCGACGCTTCTGTCCGAATGGTTCGACGGTCGTCATTGACTAACCTCGGAAAGTGCTGCAAACGTTATGGAAGGGTGATGGCAAGCTCCATGACCAAAGAACCTACGTCTGGAAATCGATCGAGAAGCGGCTGGTGATCACATGTAAGCGTTATCCGGTGCATTAGCTGTTGCGCGGAGGCGTTCGTGCAAAGTGGCGAGCCAAAAGCTCGCAGTGTGACATCAGTGGACATTGCCGAGACCCACTCTGGTATAGCTGTGGTCGACGTATTCTCGAGACCAATGATTTCGAAACTCGCAGCAGTGGTTCGTGCCGGAAGTGTGGCGATCGGATTTGCACGCGGCAGCAACTCCGTCTCCACGAGCCAAAACGGGGCGATCTCGATTCGCATTCCCCACAAAACTCCACCGATACGTCATATCTACACTGGAAAGTTGTGGAGGGACTGCGACCAGATGAGCATACTCGAGCGCGATGTCGCGCAGTTTCTGGCGCCACATGAGCGAGAAATTGCCGGGAAACTCGTTGCGATCTGTCGGCTCCACGATATACAAATCAGCCAACGTCGATGGGACATCGTCGCCCATGGCACCAGCAGGCAGCGTGTGAAATTGCACCGCACCAAGTAGAGCTGTTGGATGGACGGGTGGTGCTCGTTTGTCAGCGTTGCAGTCGCATCCCATCGCGCGAACGTGCTGTTGTACACGACCAAGGTTTGAAGCGCTGGCATTGGCCATATCAACGCCGGCATCCGGAGTTGCCTGCAGTAGGCGATAGTGACGCCAGCGATCAACGAAGGCTCAAATGGAGCCAACAGCGCATCGATCTCGTCAGCAGTGCCGGTGATATCATGACGAAGGCAGTCAACGATAAGCACGGAGCACGACGCGTGCTTCACTCCCCATGGCCGCAACTCGACTTGGCAACACGCCTTCGAAGCCGTGATTTCCGGTGGATCGCTGGAGCAATGAATGATTAAAGCGACGAGACCAACAATGGCGAACGCTCCATGCACCACCACAAACGTCCAATCGAACCAGGAACGCCCTTTGCCCGCAACGATGACGCTTGGTACACTCTGCCGCTTCGACTCGATAAGTCTGCGGTGGTGACGTTGTAGGAACGACGCTGACGCAATAAGCGATTCCATATTTTCCACGGACCTGACCATCGTCGCGCCAGCCAAGTACTGATAGAACAGCGAAAGATACGACACACTCACCGCCATCTGCAGCTCGCTATGGAAGCGCACGTGTGAAGACGTGGTAGTAGTCGTAGCTCATGTACCCGCTCGCGAGTGGCACGACGGCCGACGTCCCGTTGTCAAGCACCGAATCCATTCCCAAGCTCACGAAGCGTGAAAGGGCCTCGTGATGGCGAAACAGCGCGCGGAGCACTGGGGCCAGCGCCGCGGTCGTCAGTCGACAGATCCAGCCGTAGCCCACAAGCCCTGCATGGTCACTTCGATGACTTCGCGAAACACCAACGCGATCTCAAACCTGTTTCCGTGCACACCGAGGCTGCGGTTGCAACTGTTAAGTCTGCTCTTCAACCATGACACGGAGTCGGGCTGCGCGTTGTTGATGGCGACTGCGTTGTTGATGGCCACCTGTTGACCCACCAGCCCAGACACGCGGCCAACCGTCGAGCGACGCTGTCGAATCGACCACACCACCAACCGCAGGGCGCCGTAGAAATGGCAGAAGCAAAGCACACCAGTCGTGATGGACGCCGCCAATGCTAGTGAGGTCGATCCAACTAAATGGCTAAGCGTTCGAATCGAAGTGAAAGCGACAGCAGGTTGAGCACCGCGATGTGGAGTGACACAAAAGCAAACCGGCGCACACTTGGATGGTGAGGATGGCGCACCAAAAGATCGTGAAAACCAAACGAGCGCAGCGTATTTCATGGATCTGCTCCATTGCTCGCCTTGACTCTTCAAATGCCGCCGTATTGTCGCTGGTGGTCGAGGCGTTGAAGGATCCGCGCCGCATCACGCTTTGCATGCTCCATCCCGGTACCAGAACTCTGCCAGGTCCGCGTCCTCAGGTGCCGATCGCACACTCGGAAGCAGAGATATCACTACGATGTTTACTGGAGCACACCTGGAAGTGGAATAGATCCGACACTGCGCATTGTTGCAGTTTGAGCTAAATGAAGTTCGAGATTCTCAAGCACAACCAACGAAATAGCACACTTGTAACAACAACAACAAGTGGGATCGCTGGAAAAGCACCAAGAATATGCGTGCACTGCGCGTTGACATCGTTCGCAATGGCAACGGCGCTACGCAGATGATTGCGAGCTATCAAACCAGGATCTTGAGATCAAAGGAGTGTGTGCCAAGTCACCTCACAGGTACAGCGTGGACGTCGTGTCTGCACCGACAATCGGTCTACCAGGCATCCGTCGCTACCAGATGTGCTGCATCATCATCATCATCATCATAGTGGAACCCATGCTGCTGCTGGATGCCAGCCACCGCCATCCCGCCTGACCTGTCTGCCATGTCACGAGTGCGGGGATGAAGATCAAGATCAAGATACCAGTCAGTCAATACTTCAGTCAGTCACCGGCGTTCTCCATTCCCTCAACGCCGTCGCCCGCCATGCATGGCGCGCACTTGCGCTCTTCGCAGACGCATCCGTCACGCGTTCGCTCTCCATGCTCCTATCGCCGCACAAAATACACCGAACCGACACAAAACAGTACGGTACACTCCGCCACGGAAACACCTGCCATTCGTCCAAGGCGCGACATGCGTCGGACCTGTCTGAGCATGCGCATGCGCACGTGCACGTGCGTGGGTGCGTGTTGCGCTGACTGGACTGGCTGGGTGGCTGGGTGGGTGGGTGGTTGATGCTGGTGCTGACGGTGACATGGTCGCCATCGCCACGGCGAGCGCTGAAAATTTGCCATTTGCCCTCGCTCGACTGAGCCGTCCAGTTGTGTCGTGACTTCGTCATGTGTCAGGAGCATCGTGTTGGGTCCGCCGTCGAGTGCGCATGCATGCGCGAGTGTCACGCGGTGCCTGACACCGCTGACGTCGGAGTCGATGACCGCACGAAGCACCAGCTGGTTTGACGGCGGAGCTGGGTGTTCCGGTTGTCGCTGGAGCCTGTCGTCGCCACGTTGCGCACTCAGCTCGCTGCGTCGTGTTGTCGTCGTGCGCTCCGCCTGATGGCGCATTGGCCACACCAGTCCGAACGTGCTCGTTCTCTCTCGCTCGCGCGCGCGCTCCTGGCGACTTGTGCGCTGAAACCGCATGCGTGCTTGCCAGCCAGCCAGCGGGCACGCCCCTCGACCGGTGGGCACACACGCCGAGGCGGTCGCTCGTGCGCCCTTCCTCGCAGCTTCGCGTCGTGTTCACGCTGCTCGTCGCCGTGTCGTGGTGGCCGATCATGGCCTGGCCCGGGCTACCAGCCTGGCTCTGCGAGCTCATCGAGTCGGCGAGTGGCTGCACGAGTGTCGCTTCGAGTCCACATCAGCCAACATCCAGACCAGCCGGCGACCGGATGACCAGAAACGCCCGGACTAAGATGGCGTTGCTCCGGGCACTGTCGTCGCACGTTCCGCGCTGGCTTGGCCGGCTTGGTTGGTGCTGTCAGCCGCACGCCACATGCGCTGTCGACCGCGCCAGCTCTCTCTTGTCTCCGTGCTCCTCCTTTTCTCGGTGTCCCATTCGTGGTGTCGTCGGGGCTGCCGTCTTTTGCCGGCCATGGGTGGTCTGCACGCGGCTCCGACGCCACTTGGGGCAGACCAGCCACCGCCTGCCACTGCTCCGCTCCGAGCACACGACACACAGACAGCTCCGGCGGGTCGTTTCGTTGCGCGCCACGCACGGCAGTCCCCACCGCACACGCTCCACGTGCGATCGATCGCTCTTCGCCCGTTGGCAGCGTCAGGTTGGCCATCGCGGTTACTCGTGCACTCGAGTTCCTGGCGCCTTCGTTGCGAGTCAACGCGCCCATCCGACACCGACTGTTTGGCTCGCGGATTGCTCCACGAACCACGCGCACACCAGCCCCTCGCGTGCCCCGACTGCCGCCAGACACCCACCACACCGACGTCGTCCAGCCAGCTCGCTGCTTGCTTGCTTTGCCTCCTTGTGCTCCACACCAGCCAGCGCGAACCGCTCCGACAGCCGGCTCAGTCTCTAAGTTGATCGGTCCTGCCGACATCTCTACGCACTTGATTCTTCTTTCCGCTTCTCCCAGCGGAACAGGCGATCAAGCGCGTCCCGCCATTTCCCAGTGCACCCTCGCGTGGCCACGCCACTGCCGACAGTCGTAGACTGTACCACCGTTCCCAGCTCCTTTGCCTAGCTGCCCTACGCGCCCCCCAGTCGTCGTACTCACCATGTCGTGCTCTGCCATGCCCGTCCCAGTCGCCTCGCTCGCGCGACTCCCCATGCTTTCGGCCATCCAGGCGCCGCATCCGCTCTGCGTGTCGTCGTTGCCGGCCATGACAGCTGCTCCAGCCTCGCCTGCTCCAGCGGCCACTGTCCAGCACCACCGCACCAGCTCCAGTACGACCACCACGTCGACGCCTCGTGCCGTCCTCGCGCAGACGTACGCCACGTACGTCGTCCGCGTCCATACGCGCCATGGCATCAAGACGCTGTCGTTCGACGTGCTCGCCAATTTCTTTACCTCCACGGCCAAGAAAGCTGCTGAGGACCTTGGCATCAGCAGCCGCACGCTCATTCGTGTCTGCCGGTCGCTGGGCATTCGGCGCTGGCCGTACCTGGGCTTCCGCAGCGAGAAGAATGTCGAGCGCATCCGCCAGGAGGCCATCGACAATCTGCGCCGCAAGCTGGAACGCGATGGTCCTGGTGCTGCCACGACGCTGCTCAACTCGGATGACGCATGCGTGCGCGGTGCCAGCGCCAAGCGGCTGCTCCAGGTGCAGCCGCCACAGTCGGTCGGGCCACCAGCGCCACCAGCAGTGACGGCATCGGGGCCGGCACCAGCGCGTCCAGCTCCTGTGCTGTCGACGATGCTGCACCGCCCATGGCCGATGCACGCATCGCACAGCGAGCCGCAACATCCGGCAGTCCCCACGTGTGAGGTGCCGGTCGTTGCGGGATCGCACCAGCAGGCGATGATGCCACTGATGACACCGCCGCCCACGCACCAGGGCTTTAACCTCGAGATGGCACGGATAAGCCCGCGTAAACCTCTTGAGACCCCCCACCGCGCCAGCGGCAATGGCAGCAGCGACGATGCTGGCAAACCCATGCCATCGCTCCACGTGCTGGTCGACGCGTCGATCCTCGCAGCGTTCAAGCACGAAGTCGAGTCCCACATGCAGCGCGAGCGCTCACTCAAGATGTCAATGCGCGACATCTTGTCGACCACGGCCACCACGGCCGCGTGAGAGACGCGACTGACCTACCATTCCATGTAGATACCTGCCGTTAGTGTCGTTAGTGTCGTGCATACGTGGACTTCCACTTTCCTCCTGTAACCTGGCTCAACATGCCGCTGGCGGTGACGCGAAAGCCTCGCCGCCCACACCTCAATGTCTTGGTTGTCTTGCACTAAAACTTCCATTCATCCACGGTCAATCGCAACTACCTAGAGGGTGTGAGTGATACGTCCGAGAGCTAGTGCTAGGAGTCGGCGCGCTTGCCGCCACCAGTGCCTGGCGGGCACTTGTAATCCGACGGCAACATGTAGTTCTGCAGCGCGCTGAAACAATACTGAGCCTTGCCAATATTCTTGCGAGCGTTCTCACGACGCACGCCATGCGTGCGCAGCAAGTTCGTGAACACTTCGCGCTCTTCGGGGTGAAGACCATGCAGCAGAACAAGAAGGTTGGCCTGTTCAAGCGTCACTGACATGGCTGTCCGGTCCTTAGCAGATTTGCAACACGTGACACGACCACCACCGAGCGACCGCGCAATCGACGACGAAAGGATAAGAATGTCCATGACCTTGCCTCGTGTCGCACCAGCCACCTTGGTCTGCAGCCGGCTCATTTGTTTCTGCAGACGCTTCATGTCCTCTTCGTCATACATGCTGTCCGTCGCCAGGTCGCCGGTCGTCGATCGCACGTGCTCCTGCCAATTGCTGAATTTCTCTAGATACTGAGCCAGGAGCACGACGTTCTCCGAGTTGATCTCTTTTTGGAGCGAGTCACGACCAACCGTGTTGGCCACCGTCTGCATCTCATTCATGCCCTGCGAGAACAGCACAGGAACAACGTGGATTGATCGCTGCAGCACGCTCTTGACGCGAGTCCATTCGTCAATCGACCGCACGGGCAGATAAACGGCGCCGGTGCGTGAGTCTTGTCCCGGCACCCGGTGCATATTTCGCGCCGGGAACGCTGCGGGGTCTCCGAGAATCAATGGCAGCTCGATAGCGACACCTCGAGGGCTTGACGTGACTGACACGCGGAAGTCGGCTTCCTGTGGCGTCTGAACAGCACGCAATCGAATCTGCACTCGTCCCAGTTCACGCACAGCTGCGTCCATATCGCCAAGCATGCCAGCTTCATGGCTGTATGTTGACAGCAGACTTTCCACGGAAAAGAGGAAGCCAATGGACGAGATCATCTCGAGGTAACCAATGCTGTGGGCGCGCAGCGCGTGGTTGCCGAACGCCAGGTCGTCATGGCAGTGCACGTACAAAGTCTGCTGGAAGCACGTCACGAGGGCGCTCACTGCCTGACAGAACGCTACTTCAAGTCGCCGTTCGACGTGCCATTTGAGTTCGTGGTAGTTGCGCTCGAGGGCCTCGACGGTCAGATCCGAAAAGTTCGGATTTGCAGCCTCTCGGTGCAGTTGCGCGTTGATCTTTTCCAGCTGCTCGCGCATTTGTCGGATACCACCGTTCTTGAAGCCGTACACATGAGCAGCAAATGCACCCACGGTCGTGGTGCCGTACATCCGGTGCTGCTGGAACGGTGAGGTCACGGCAGCAGGGACAACAGTGGCTGCAGCTGCCGTACCCAACTGTCCGTTTGCTAGCGCGACTCTTTCGATCGTAATCGTCTCGGAATCGCGGAGTTGTTCTTTGGGCTCGTCGCTCTCCGACTCTTCGATCACTTCTTCAAGATCTTTGCCAAGTGCCACCACCGTCTCGGCTAGCTTTCTTTGCTCGGTTGGCACAGCCGACTGCCTTCCATTCACACTCATGTTGACAATGTTCTCGGCGGAATCGAAGGACACAACGCGGCGTCGGAGAGCTTCCTTTGGCTCGACAGACACACTTCCTTCGTCATCTTCGCTCATCTCGTGCCGGGATGACACCTCCGAGTCACGGAGCGATCCGTCCGTGTCGCCATCGTCCTCGAGTTTATCCAGAATGTCACTGAGGCGGTCACTACCCGAGCTTCGGAAATTGTGGGATGGTGACGAAGACGTGAAGGTACCAAGGAAAGAGTTGACCAAGCGCGCATAACGAGCACCATTCGCTCGGTCGCCATAGATCACATCGCTCTCGCTGGTTGGCACAGCCGTGCCAACGGTTAACAGTTGCTGGTGCAGGTTGAGCGCCAAGAAACTCAGACTTGAATCGGCTTTCATAGTGCTCGGCTTGAACGTCAATCCCGCATGCTGGGCGTCACCATAACGTAAAATCGCGTCCTCCACCAGCGAGACGTAGCCTTCCATCATCAAAATGAGCCCCGAGCGCCACTTGCGTTTCTTTCGCTCCATGGCATCGCCTTGGATTTGGAAAATCATTTCAGACAGCATCCCTATGCTGTGACTGCTCTTGACCTTGTTTGGGATACCGCTACCGCTCGAACCGCGTCTACTGCGTCTGCCAGAATCGTAACTGTCCGTGTCGCCTTCCGATAGCATATCCAAGAATTCATCTTCATGCACAACGCTTAGCGCCGAGGGCGAGGACGGTCGTATTTGCGGGGAGTCACCAGAAAATGCATTACCAAACGAACGCTCGCTCGTCGGGGAGGACAACGGCGATGGTGAGCCATCACCGCTATCTTCGCCCTTCTCTCCTTGACCTTCGTGGTCACTCTGGTCGTTTTCTCTCTTGAGCGCGTCAAGCTTGACAAGCAGATCTGCGAGAATCAGCTGCAGCAACTGGTATGGAATCTCCCACGTGTAGACGCTCTCGATCAACTCTTCTTCCACCAGCAACTTGGCCTTGGAACGTTGTAGACTGAACGCAAGGTCGCTCTTACGCCGTCGGTGTTCCCCCGGCACTGTCGTCACGTCCGTGGGTTCTTCTTCGTCGTCGTCAGTGCGGAAGTACATGAACGATCTTGTGATTCGCTGGTGGCCAACTTCACCGTGGGCTACACCGCTTGCGCTCTTGACTTCGGCCTCGCAACGTACGACGAGTTCGCCAGATGAACTGCTGCGACAGAGCGGCGAGAAAAGCGGGTGAAGAGATGCCCGGCCAAACGCAAACGTCGATCCTGTCATGAACGAGTAGACTGGAATGAGCGCATCACCCACAAGCCACTGCGCGCTGAGATCAGCAAGTGAGCTTCGGTTGCGCACTGAGTAGATGGATGCACGGAGCAGGTCGCGCTCGCACATCTCAACCGCGATCATCAAGTGGAAGCACGGGTCTTCCGAGTTGGCCATCTCTGTGCGACCAATCTCCACCAGCTCGTGACCCGTGTCAGCGTCCACCACGTGTAGCACCAGGAACGAGGAGGCCGATGTGGACGGGAGCTTGAGGTTGAAGCACTGGAACGACAGCCACGCGTAGGTAGATGCTGCTGACCCCGGTGTTGCAATGCCCGAGGCAGCTCTTGCCAGCATCAGCTGCTTGGACGAGCGCTTCTTGAGGTGTCGTGGCGGACGGGCGTTGGCTTTACTGAACCCAGCTAGCTGGAAGAACGTGGTCGTGTCTTCATTGGCGGCGTCGTCGTCTGTAGAATTGCTGACGGCAGACGAAGATGGCAGCAACTGCTCCAGACTTTTGCGTGCTCGTTCGATGACATTGCCACCCAGTCCGGACGACAGCGGACTGGAACGGAGGTTCCAGCCCTGTGCAGGGCCTGCAGCGCCACCAGCGGCTCCCGGTTTCGTGGCGTCGATGGGGCCAGTGGCCACGAAGAGCGACGTCGATTCATCGAGCAGCAGCGGCGTCGTCTCTGTGGCAGCGAGGGCCGTCGTGAAGCTGGATCGACGGCGCGGCGGGATCCGCAGGTTGGGCTCGACCTCCCACATCAAAATGAGGAAGAGCGCGCACGGCAGCACCTCTGGAAGCGCGTAGCCAACGAGGATGCACACGTTCGGGTCATGGATGCCGCCGCATTCCTTGTGCGAGAACGGGCGCTGCACGTACAGCACGGTGCGCAGCGCAAACGTGGCCGAGCAGACGCCCATGACGACGTTCATGAAGCGCAGCGCGCGGTGGAGCTTGGCCTGCACGTGTTCGTCGAGGCGCTTGCCTCGCTGGCCGTCGTCCGACTGGCGCAGCACGCGGCCGACGCGGTGGCGCATCTTGCACGTCGAGTACAGCAATCCGACCGAGCTGAGCAGGCTGCCCAGCGCAATGAGCAACACAGGCAGCACGTCAGTCATGACGCTGATCGTGGGCATGGCCGTGTCCGGGCCTGGATCAGGCCCAAACGTGCCGTGCACGTGCTGCATCTCGGCAAAGTGGACGAGCGAGAGGCCGAGCACAAAGACGTAGAAGACGCCGTTGGCCCAGACGAACGAGTGCCAGATGCGGCGCGAGCGCAGCGACACTTTGGGGTTGACGATGTCGATCCAGAAGAGCACCTGGAAGAGCACGAGCGAGAAGAAGACGCAGAGCGCCGTGCGGTTGAGCAGGTCGCGCGCGATGCCGCGGCTCAAAAAGGACGCGCAGCGCGCCAGCGCAAAGAGCACCATGAGCCGCTGGAACGTGTGCTTGCGCTTGACCTCGAACGCGCTGTAGCGCGTCGGCAGCGCCGCAAACATGGCGCGCAGCGCCGCCGCCACGGCCAGCACCACGTACACGCCGACGCACAGCACCTCCACGGGCGGCGACGGCCGCGACAGCACCACGAGCGTGCCTTCGTCCGAGCGCAGCGCACGCGCCGACGCGCTGTCCATGGTCAGCAACACCACCACCAGCAACAGCGACAGCAGCGACAGCGACAGCGACAGCGGCGGCACCTTCATGACGCGCGGGAGCATCGGCTGTTCCGCCGCCGGACGCTTTGACTGCCTGTCTGGGCCTCGGCCTGGGCCTGTGGCTTGGGTGTCGACATGAACAGGAGGAGGTCACTGTCGCGAGAGAGTCCTTATTCGAAATGGAAAGAGGTGCTCGGGGGCGAACGCACTTAGACGGAGAAGGACAGTGTGGTGGATATGTGCGGTGGCAGGCCCGACTGGCGAACTTAGCGGGGGAAGAGAGTCAGGTCTGAGCGGCTCAGGGAGCGGCTGAGTCGGAGTCTGATGCTGCACAGGCTCAGATGCAAAGTGTGTTGCCGTTGGGCTGGGTTTGGTCCGCTCTTGGGGATGGACTGGCGGAAAGTGGAAACGGTTGCGTGCGTCAGCGCTGGAGGAGAAGGAGCGCACTCGTTCGATGGCAAGGGAGGCACCTGCATGTGCGACAGTGTCGCTGGTTCGTGGATGCACGAAGGGCCTATTTGCTGCTGTGGAGAAAGCAACGGTCTTGAAGCACACGACAACGATCGAGTTGATTCCGGGCTCAGGCGCTCCGGTCAGGAGGAGAACACGCACTGATGCTGTGGATCCGACTCACTCTCGAGTCGTGGCCTCCAAAGTGTGCAACGAGCTCAAGGTCGGAACATTCCACCGAAGCTGCGTCCAGAGAGTGAGTCTCGTTTTGATGCGAAGCGCGTCAGCTCGTCGGGCAGTGCACTTGTGGCGTGTCAGGAGTTTCGCTGGCACTTGGGAGCCTGCACCGTGCGTGGTCGCCATCACAGCTGCTCTTGCATTGCATCTCCAGGTCCCCGAAATGGGCGGACCAAAGCCTTCGTTCGAAACCATCGCCATGTCCACTAAACCAATCCAGACACGACGTCAGTGGCCGGTGTTCGAATGCTCTGCAACCGCCCGACGCAGGTGTGAGCAGCACCAGCCAGTTCGCGGCCTGGGATCGATCGGCAATGCTGTCGCGGACAGCTCACTTCACAATTGTCGACCACCTCACCAAGCCAAGACGCTCGTGAAGAAGCCTGGCCACCATGAACGGCTATATCTCCGCAGTTCTGTGCGCTGCCCTAGTAATGGCTTCGGCGTATGCAGAACCATTGCCAGTGAGCCAGAACTGCACGGAAGAACAAGACATGGCCCAGCTCCAGCTCATGGACCTCACCGACAAGGACTTCTTTACCACGTGCGGCACCAAGTC
>NSDO01000469.1:37607-56322 GCA_002286825.1 Lagenidium giganteum
CGCATCGTCCAACTGCTCCGGCACTWCAACAAAGTCAGCTTCAAGCACCGTCGCCGCACGTACAACAAGGCGGCGGATGCCCTAGCCAACCTGGCTCTAGACCTCAAACTCACTACGGTGCTGGATGCAGCGCACGTCCCAGCGCGTCTGCAAGCCTTGGCACATGCCGACTATGTCACCCCCGAAACTCGGAAGAACGACGGTGGCTAAACCAGCAGCCATGAATATGCACTGCGTGCACATTCAGGCTGCGCTGCCCTAGTTATCATCAAGGACGTAGATGCTAGATAAGCAACACAATCAATCCTTTGTCATCATCATCATCAGTCCCGACACCGATCTTCTGTCGTCCAAGTTGCTTCCGCAGTCAGCGTCGCTGATTCCCGTTGTTCTCATAGCCTTGATAGTGGATGCCAACATCGCTAGTTGAGTTGAGATAGCGAAGCACTTCGATTGCTGCTTTCCAGTGCAGAATAACAGGATTGGAACTGAATCGTCCAAGCTGACTTGTGATGAATGCCACGTCTGATCTTGTACACATTGCGGTGATCAGCAGCTGACCGATGAGCTGACGGTACGGCTTGCGACTCATTTCCTCTTTCTAGCTCGTCGTTCTTGGTTCATCCGCACTGGACAATTTGGTTCCGGGGTCGCAGGGGTTTTGGCTACGCCGTGCCTGGGCTTGTTGAAGGCTTGGACTGTTTCTTCAATGTATCGCTGTTGCGTGATGGTTATCTTCCGCTCGCACTGATTGCACTTGATCTCCACCCCGAGCAGATGCTTCACAGGCCCAATGTCCTTGATGCTGCATCGCTTTTTGATCGAATTCTGAATGTTCTCGATCATTTGGGTGGTTGGTGCACTCGTCTACGTGGAGAGCGACATAAACATAGTGCCCGTCAAATCTCTTTCGATGGACACACGAGTCACCACCACATGCGGCAAATCCCATCTCGAAAAATGTACCGTGAATGTTCTTGTTCCAGGCGTTCGCCGCTTGCTTGAGTTCGTAGAGGGCCTTGTTCAGCTTCAGAACTATGTTCCCGTCCGTCTTCACGCCTTTTGGTGGCTCCAGGTACACGTCCTCCTCAAGGTTGGCATTCAGGTATGCTGTGTCGACGTCCACCTGATGAACTTTGTACCCTTTGACGCAGCAGATTGACAACAGATCGAGTTCATGTTTGCCACCGCCGCATAGATGTCAAAGTAATCGACCCCGTGTGTTTGCAGAAACCCAGGGCCGACAAGACGATCCTTGTAACGAACGACTTCACCAACTTCGTTCTTCTTCTTCGCGAAGAATCGCCACACTCCACGTCTTCCATCTCCGCGCCGAGTGCATCGACATCCTCCAAATCAACATCTTCCGCTGGTGCAACGTCGCCTTCGCTTGACGTGGCTCTCAGATCGATGTCCAACCCATTGTCATCACTTGTGAACGAACCGACTTGCTTCACAGCGACGTCCACTGCCGCGTCCTCGTAGATACCGCCCACTTCTCTTTCATCCACCATGATCGATCGGCTTGTCTTGACTGTGTTCGTTTCCATGTCCAGCACCTTGTACCCCTTGACGTTCCTGGCGTACCCCAACGTCATGCATCGGAAACGCTTTGCGTCGAACGTCGTGCGCTTGGATTCATCAATGTGGGCATATCCGAGTGATCCGAGGACTCTCATGTGATCCAGTCGAGGTTTGGCCTTGAAACAGAGGTCGAATGGCGTGACAGATGAGTTGTTCCTGTTCGTGCATCTATTGACCAAATAGACCACAATACTAACCGCCTCAGCCCACCACTTCTTCGCTACACACTTGAAATGCAGCATGCTCCTTGCCTTGTCGATGTTTGTCCTGTTCATCCTCTGTGACTGTACGGCACGGAACGTTGGTGGACGATGCAATTCTTCTTGCAGATCGCTGTGAACTGCTTGTTGCAATACTCGGTTCTGTAGTCAGAACGACGCACACACTTTATCTTGGTCCCACACTGCCGTCCCATCTCGTTCTTGTACTCCAAGAACTTCGATGTCGCTTCACTCTTTGTCTTGAGGAAGTAGACCGACCCCAAGCTCGAGTAGTCATCGACAAAGGTCAACACGTATCGAGATCCACCTGGCGTCAACGTCTTTGTGGGTCCCATTACGTCTGATCAGCTTGCAGTGGTGCTGTCGTCTTCGTATTTGATGCCTTTGGGAACGGAGCCACAGTCGTCTTGCCTTTTAAGCATCCACCGCACAGATTCTCACACTTCTGTGGCGTGATTGCTGGCAAGCCTGTGGTTGCTAACGGTGTTTTGCTGTAGTTGTCGACGCTTGGATGACCCATCCTCGCGTGCCAGAGCTCCCACTTGCCTCCTTGGTGGTTGCGAGCGATGAACATTGCTTGCTCGTGCTCTACCTTCATTGCGTACGAGTTGCCATGTCGCTTCGCCGACAGCAGTAGATTGTTATCTCTCCAAATGCCGCAGTGTGTCCACATCCTCGTTGCGCAATCTTTGGCACCGACAGCAGTCGTTGGTGCAGATGTGGAACGTGCAATGTGTCCAATAGTGCCACTGTCGTTCCATTACCGCCACGGAAACGAACACACCCACGACCAATTTCTTGAAGACTAGCGCCGTCAAGACTAGCGCCGTCGGCAATGGTCACGTTGATTGGTGTCTTCAATGCTTCATACTTGAAGAAATCGCTACGCGCATGTGTCATGTGAGATGAAGCACCGCTATCAAGCAACGAGCCTTTTAGATCGGAGATCACTCTGGAGTGACCTTTATCCGACATATTAGATCCTTTGACGTAATATACTTTACTTACTAACTAAGCAACGAGCCTCTTGAAACTGTCTCGGACGCCATGCCGCTTCCTCATCGTCACTCTTCTCTTCTTTCTCTGGACATTTACTCCTCTTGAGGCCAACCTTCTTGCATCGGTGACAGCAACCTTGGAACGGTTGCGGCTTTGTCCCCTTGTCGCCGGCTGCCTCCAACCTCACACCAGTGCGTCGAATTTATCGAGATGGCTTGGCTCGCGCCTCGCGAAATTCATGCAAGCGACGTGTCAGAGCCACGCGATTCTGGAGATTTTGCTTGCTGTAGAAATCACGTAGTGTGTCTGATACCTCCTTCGCCGTTTGTGCTGGACGTATCTGATGTTCCAGCTCGATGCCCTGTGCGATGATTGCGTACGCTTTCGTGTCTTTGGCTTTCCAATCTGCACTAAGCGCCGCCTCTGGCTTAACATTCTCGATGTGTTCCAGCAGGCCCTTCCTCGCAAAGGTCATTCTCATGTTAAAATCTAGTGATAATAGTTATCACTGCCGAGCAAGTCCTCCGGCTTCTTCATGATTTTCTTCAGACGTTGCTCTGAGTACCGATTGTTGTTGAGCAGGTGCGAGTATTTGGGCTCACAACCTCTTAGACGCTGGGAAAATTAAAAAGTGTATTGAATCGATCACTGGCTCCGACGGCTACACGGTTTCTAGATTGTTCGCGATGCCAGGTGCCAGAATGTCTTCGATGGTGTTTACTCTTGGTCCAGATGGAGCACGTCTCTTGCTTATCAGAGCTGGTGATGTCGCTTGGGTGACGACCATTCACGGAATGGACAGCTTCAATTGCCACTCCAACAGACACGCATCAAGCTTTGGATACCAGGAACTGCGTCTACAACCTTCCATCGACAACTGTACGCCCGAACTTGTACAGCAATTTCGATGACCTCGCTACCGGTTGCGAGGACAAATTCCCCACGACCGATCCGAACCTAGCTCCAATACCCCAGCCAGCACCCGAATCAGGATCAATGCCAGCACTCGACCCAAAACCAGCACCAAGTGGCGATGATAACGTTCATAACCTAACCAGCCCCTGAACAATTGCCGGACAAAATGCAGCACCTCCACCAAACCCAACTTTCATCGACGATGGATCGTGCAGCCCATCGGACGCCGAAAAATTGACTTCAATTCTTGCAGCTGTGCGGAACGACAGCGCACTTGTCCAGTGCAAAGAAGATTCTGGCTACAACATGACACGACACACACCAGCGCAGTTTCAGCTGACGTGCGAGTCAAATAGCTGCCACAAGTTCGTTGTTGTTGTGGTGGTGTCTATTACGTACGCCCGAGGGTAACGTTACTTAGTCCTATGGTAATATGCTATCTAAGTAGGGATGGGAGGGAAATACTCCCGGATGTCTCCACGGACTCGTAGCAGCTGTAATGGTCAGGCAGCTAGAAGTGTAAAATACAAGCAATCGTAATGGTCAGGCATCATGGTCCAGGCATCATCCGTAAAAACATAAGAACACAGACGTAGAGTAGACATGATCACCTGTATTACGAGAAACCAACTGCAGCCTAGCTCTCTCTAGATTGTGTAGAAGTGTTGCAGAGCTTGCGAATGCCTGCGCACATTAAACTTTGTCAATCACAATCCGATTTCCTCTGAACAACGCACCTGCTCTCTACAGCAGCCGCCGGGTAGGTCGGCGGGGCATGCCTGGCCTCAGGGATGGCTAGCGCGTCGGCGACCGTCGCTGCGCGGGCTTGGGCCATCCAGTGTGTCTCGTGGGCGATGGCGATGGCGTCACCGGTGGGCTGGAGTCGGGTGAGGACGCGAGCAAGCAACCTGGTGTGCCGCTGCCACAAGTTCGTTGAGATTTTTCTTGCTCAGAATCTCAAGAATTGATTCTACAACCTTCCAGCAACATAAGTCAACTTTTCGTGGTTATTCAGCTGGATTGCGAGAAATCCTTTCCGACAACAGTCCAGCAGCCAGCACCAGTACCAGAGCCAACGCCAGCACCACTGCCGTCACCAGACCAGACGCCAGAACCAGAAGAGACACCGACACCACAACCTTTACCACAGCCGCACCCAAGACCCTGCAATGTATCGGATGACCAAGCGATCTTGTTTACGCTCGAAGCTCTGCGAAGCGACAGCGCGTACGCGCAGTGCAAAATGGATTCCAAATACGATCTCATCAACCCAATGAGTCCGCCCACCTCGCAACATCATGACCAGCTGTGAATCAACGAACTGTCGCACGTTGTTTGAGACACCGCAACATAAGGATTTCAAGGGTTTTATGGCGGAGCCGTAATCCTTGGTCATTTAGGGGTACTGTATTAGGTTCGCTGACACGAAACTTTATTCCGACGTTAATCATCGTCAAGGGTTGCATTTACACCCTACCACCAACTGAAGTGTCGTTCAACTTGAACACCTTCTGGACTAGAGAATGCAAGCGCATCCCGGACGCAGCCCCTGCACCCCAGTCATCACCAGAGCAGACACCAGCACCAACAACAGCGCCGCAAGACCCAACACCGGCGCCGCAGCCATCCTTAGATCAGACGCCATCGCCAGCACCACAGCCATCAACAGAGCCGGCATCATCACCAGCACCAGTACCACAGCCATCCCCGGAGCAGATACCTTCGCCAGCGCCACAGTCATCACCAGAGCACACACCTTCGCCAGCACCACTGCCATCTCCAGCGCAGACACCATCACCAGCGCCACAGCCATTCCTTGAACTGACACCAACTCCAGTGCCGCAGCAACCAACACCAGAACCACAGCTGTCTCCAAAGCAGACTCCAGCAATAATGCCGCCAAAGCAACTCCTGCGCCGGCGCCAGTACTGAGACACCAACAGTCGTCAAGCGCTTACCCAAGCTCGCAAACAACTCAATCCAAGCAACAAGGCCGTTCAACTTCGGTGCAAGCCAACAACAGCGTTGTCCGGCCCGGCGAGAAGGTGCCACCTGTTCAACCATCGTCAAGCGCTGTCCCCACCTCGAACGCAGGCAGCGACTCCGCCACCAGGATTAATCCGACAGCATCGACTGCCCCAACAAACGGACTCTTGAAGCCATCCATTGTGTCGGCGTCGACTGACAGCGGCATCACAATCACCTCAACTCCCAGCGTGAACGCGCTTGTTTGTCAGCATTCATCATACTCTATCTCGGTCGCGAACCTTGGTCAGCGCCAAGCCAGAAACATCAGCACCAATACATCAACTAGGCAACCCCAAGACTTTTCAACGGTCGGTGACAGGACGGTCGTGTCCGCACCAGTGAGCCATCAGCAGCAGTCGGCAAGTAGCACTGTCAGCACCAAGACCGCAGGGAGGAAGCGCAACGTCGGGGTTCTTGTTTCTGCAGGTGTCGAATTGCCGACGCCCAAACTCCGCTAGGATGCATGCATTCTTGAATACATTGCCTGGGCGAAGCATTCTGTTGCTTCTCGATTGATTCTCATCCACGCTGTTGCAGTCGCGTGCAATAACAGTCCCAACTTCCGCCTATCGAGTTGAGCGCGGTCGATCGGATGTGGATCGCTTGCGTTCACGTTGTGTTTGCCGTAGCTATCTCTCCACATGCAATGCTCAGGGTTGGGTTCACTACGTTATTGAGCGACATTTATAAAGCCACATCTACGGGCATCGAATGACTATGTCGATGGCCAAAACTGTTGCCTGTATTCCGGCAAAAGAAATACTTCCCTGTTGTTTGGTTTTCATTTATCATCTTCAAGCACATTACGTACAACCACCGCAGGTACCATGACTGGTAACTCCAGTACCCGACCAACATCAGCAGCACGTTAGATTGGTCGATGACTGATCTCCTTCTTTGTTTTGTACTTTCTCACTTTGTCTGCTGTCCGGAACACACTATTCAATGACGAAGCTAGTGGAAAGAACATAACGTCACATCGTAGAATGGGATCGCCATCAACTGCTTGTCGTCAAGGCGGCAGTGCTTGGCCGTCTTGCTCAAGTGAAATCCCACTTCATCTTCAGTGACTTCATGTGTCAAGATGCGGTGATTCCAGAGCGTTTCTATCACGCGCAACGGCGACAAAGCTGTGATCAGGTACCAGTCGTCAAAAGAAATCAAGAACGTTCGTCCATACACCAGGTAGCCAAGTCGGATGACCTCATAGCAGTTGAGCGTGCAAGCAAGTCGCTCTTCGCTCGTGGGCTCCATTTTATTGGCATCGTCGGATATGCTTGGACCACTAAACGTCATTACAGGGTTGTAGACCTGCGACCTTCCGAACCCGCCGACGTTGGATGCTCGAATTGCCAAAGTTCGCTCCACGTTGCAAGGTCGATATCTGGTGCTGAGCATGCTACGGAGCGTCATGCTGTCCGACCACAGCAGCGGCAGGATGCTCACTGCCAGAACTGCAACCTTGAGAACAAGCATGGAATTGATACCGCCGCACAAGCGCAGTGCTGTCTCCGTCGTCAACAAGTCAACAATTGTTAGACTCTCGAACTCTCTCGATAGCACTATGGTGCTAAAGCGCCCATCGACAAATAAATACGCGAGCTCGACTCGGAAGTAATGCCAAAGACAGAAAAATAACATTGTCGGAGCAAATAGGACGTCGCTGGTGCGGCGGCGACAGATTTTGGCCACGATGTTGAGCAAGCTGTAGTAGAATAGCATCAGCTCGGCGATCGCAGGGTAGATAACGAACCAAGCATCCGACAGTGCCCGTTGCTGTCCTTCAAATTCACCTCCAACGGTCCAGAACGCGGCCAATGTGATCTTGAACCGAGGAAGCAACGTCAGACACAACATGTTGAAACTGCGCGCGCAGGACAGAGTGCCCAGCCCTGCGTCATACCAGGGAGAAAGACCTAGTCGATACGCGTTATGCAAGGCAAGCATGCAGACAGCCCACCGCACAAGCATCAGCACGACCGAGAAGTTCGAAATGAACGTCGCCAAGTCGTACGTGGTGTCCACCACGCGCTTTTGGTCGGATTCATAGAGGAACAAGCCGTAGCGACTTCCGTTGCTCACAGCTACGGAAGTGTACGCTTCAACCGTCTCAGTGATAGTGAATTTTCCCCAGCTCTGGTTCGCTGGCACACCATCGCAATCGGTCGTGTGCTGGCAATCATGCTCGACGTTCTTTTCGGCATCGAATTGGCGATGTGGGATACCGTACGTGCTGTTCATGTCGGAGCTTTGCACGTCCGAATACCACCGCTGACCAGAAGGATCCTCGTACCAGCCATTCTTCCAGACACCACCGGGTGCCTTCAGCCACTCGACGGTCTTACGCTCACGAATGGACCGCGTCACACCACGGACCAGCGCCTGGGGCATCGCTGCCGATTCGTACTTGCCAATCAGCCGGTGCACACAGGCGTTACCATCCCACCCGGGCATCACCGACCGAGAAACGACGGCGTTGTCCCAGTACGGCATGATCAGCACAGGCAGCGAGTCTTGCAGCTCCTTCATGGTGCTACTGTACACATCGACGACAATCCGCAACGTGTCATTGGTAACGTTGTAACCCAATGCCGTGCAGCTATATGAGATCCCCACCAACGTCGCCGCGATGACGTCGCACGTATTGGCGTAGTGGGCTTCTGTGTCCGGATCGAGGTCGATGCTGCTGCGCTGCACCACGCGATAGCCGTGCACGGCTGAGCCATTCGTGTTGATCACCTTGGCGCTTATGGATACTAGCGCTTTGCTAAGTTGCACAGGCACGTAGTTGCGGCCGTGACGCATGCAGACAATCATGCGATATGTGTATGGCTCATCGTTGGTGCCGGGAATGAGGTAGGCTCCATTAAGTGGGTTCTGACCGAAGAGCAGCTGTTCATGCGTCGTCGTCGAGTGCCAGAAGACGCTCAAGAGCTGTGAAATTACGAGCACGGTGAGAAAGCTCCACTTAACCCAGCAACTCACGAGGCGTGAGAAGTGAAGAAGCGTGAAGGGTTCTCGTGCACAACTTCGCTGTTTCGTCGAATCGCGCGAGCGAATAGCAGGATTCGTTTGGGCGCTCAAACCTCGCAAGGTTCGAACTGGCACGACCATCGACCGCCTCGTTTTCTTCGACAGACGCTTCCTCAGGGTTTGACTGCTGGCTGCCCGGTGCGCATGCTCTGGAACGACTAGCACCGACTTCATCTCGACGGACAAAAGACCCCATCAAGTGCGCAGGGTTCGCCTTTGCTGTGACTGACGGCTGATGAGTGCAGTAGGGACGAAGTCTGTGGTATTCCTGTCGTGGAATAATTGATCTGCCCCCGCTCCGTAGCGGTTTGGTGTCCATTCTTAGGCGGCGTTTCCAAGAACTTGGCCAAGGAACTGATGCGAACGCCTTACGGGGAAGCTCATGATTGTCCCTTTTCAAATCTGCTGTGCTTGAGCGATACAACTTGGATGTTCCATTGTGGTAGCCCACAGCCCAGACGTGGCCCAAGTGGCCAAGGAAAACATTGTACTGACAGCCAAGTCTTTCCAGACCCTTCGCCAGCATCATCCCGCACTTATACGCGCGATTGCTCCCACGCATGCTCGTTCACATGGCGATAGGTCACCCTCATCTAGCGCAATCTCGACCGTTCTTCGTGTTCTTCGTCATTTCCCACAAAAAACAGTACGAGCCGTCTCCGAGCCGAGCTTCAGACTCAGGATCAGATTCTGGTCGGGACTCTGCATTTCAACACATGGTGCCGCCAACTGGGAATGAGAGCATCGGATGGTTTGCTGGGCTGGGCTCACGTTGCCGACAGACGGAATCCCAGTGCTGTCTGTCATGAGATCCAGCGTGTTGGGCTCCTTGTGGGTGCATTGTGCAGGAACAAAACGCCGTTTCAAATGTTGGACGACAGGAAGAGTTGAGATCGATGAAAGTTTGGGTTTCGTGCGCTGCAGTGCTTCAGCTGCAGCTGATGCAACATGAGACGAGTGAACCCACAATGTGACTTCCGCGTGTGTGTCGCTCCCATTCGAGCTTCTTCGGCGCATTTTGATCGTCACCGCGCAAGCAGCGAAGCGAGAGATCTCTTGATGTCCAGATGAATTGTGTCTCGTGGGTTCAACACGCAACAGCCCACTTCGAAGCACAGCGTTCTCGCAGCTAGCTCATTGCTTCCCATTCCCAATTTTTCCGGATTCCAGCAACTGGTTAGCACTACGCCAGTCCCCACCGCCATCTTCAAGTTCCTTGTCAACCATCGGATGAAGCTTTTTATTCCATCGTTCGTTGCCGCGTTGGTCGTCGCCAGTTCCACTGCAGTCAACGCACACGAACCCGACGGTACCACCAGCACTACGTTCTCCACTGCTACGGCTACAGCTCACGCCAGCGCCAGCGCTTGGAGAACCGATCACACGGGTGCTACAACCTTTGCCAACACCGAAAGCCATGGTTTTGCCACCGCCACGGACACCAGCGGGGGGTCAGCGGTCGCAGCTGCCCCAGGTAGCGACACCAGCCAGGAACCAAACAGGATCAAGCCCACAACAGTCAGTTGTTCCAACCGAAACGAAAGAGAGCAAGGGTGCGCGTCGCTCAGTCGGCAACGCGACTTCAATTGAATGCACCAAGTCCAACAACTGCCGCAAGGAAGAACCCACCGTGACGTTCACGCCACATCGCATGTCGCCATCTCCACAACCACAGAAACAGCAACCTTGTGACAGCAAGAGCCATCCAGAGCGACCGACTTCTGCGAATCGTAATACGTCGTCAAATGCATCTCCAAGCGCGTCAGCCACGCAGCCAGGGCGTCCAACATCGGAGCAACCCAACAATCCACGTCAGTCAGCCAACACTCCTGGAAGCACCAAGACACCACCAGCATCGGGAAAGGTTACACCACCAGGTCGCAGCGCGTGTACGAGTAGAAAGTAATCCCGCGGGTGTAACATAGAAGGCAAGTACTACCGCCGTCCGTATACATACACTTCATAATATATTTGCCGTGGATGTTGATGGTAATGTATCTCCTCGGCTCACGGCTTGGGTGATACAGAGACCCCCGCCACGCGGCAACGCCACGGCAGCTCTACGTGAGGTCACCAACTTCCACCTTTCGTCGCCGCGAGCCCTACACAGCCTGCCAACCCCAGCGCGAGCGATCGCCAGAGACACTACAACTCCGGGTGCCGCGTCGACGGCGACGGACTCACGGCCAAGACATCCGCGAACTCCTCGCGACGGCCGTCTAACTCAATATTTCTTGGCTAGTCACGTTTCTTTTATGTAAACAACCACAACAACAACCAAGGTCATGTAGCTCGTCGTGACTGCATACCCCATATATAATATCCAACAAAATGTTAATTGCTCAGCACCAGCATCATCATTGTCACATTTTTGATCTCGAGACATGATTGGAGCAAATCCCGCTGCTCCGCATCCTAATTGGCTGCTTCGGCCAGATCGTACCCGCTTCCGGCATCCACCCCGCCCCATCGTACCAGCTTCCGTCCGCCCCATTCACATGGAGGCTGCTGTTCTCCGCCGTCAAACCCGTGGCTGAGCCCTCCCAGTACACCGGTGTCTCCATCAGCGAGCCATGGCGGCGGACGGCGCCGATGCCAATGCCAATGCCAATGCCAATGCCAATGCCAATGCCAATGCGACAACGACGCCCGATGCGCAGACCGTGGCGGCCTTCGATGAGTTCAAGCGCCTGACGCAGCTGCGGCGGGAGCTGCGCGCACAGAACGCCCCGGTGGCCGTGACGGCGCTCCGCAACGAGCTCGCCACGGGCGCGCGCAAGCTCAAGAGCGACATCAAGAAGTCGTCGGCGTTTGTCAAGAAGCTCAAGATGCTCTCCGACGGCTCGTTCGACGCGCTGCAGAAGGACATCGTCGAGCTCAACCTCACGCGCTACGTGACCGAGTGCGTGGCGTCCATCGCCGAGGCGCCGCTCAAGATGGCCGACCTGCCGTGTGCCATCAAGCTCATCTCGCTGCTGCACCAGCGCTACGCCGAGTTCTCGGACGCGCTGCTGGCCACGCTGCTCGCGCTCTTCGACCACTCGTACGGCACCGAGGACAAGGCCAAGATCATCAAGCGCCGCATTGTGCTGCGCCTGCTGGGCGAGCTGTACCTCGCCGGCGTCATTGACGACGTGCAGCCCATTGTCAACATCATCCAGCGCGTGGTGCGTCGCGAAGGTGGTGGCGGCAACAAGCGCGGCAAGGGCAACATGACGATGCAGGGCTCCAGCGGCTCGGCGCAGCTCGAAGTGCCGCTGCTCGTGAGCTTCGCCAAGGCCGTTGGCTTCGAGTTCTTGGGCATCCAGCCCAAGAAATTCAAGGAACTGGAGCGATCGCTCGGCGCGGACGCTGTGTCGTCCGTCGTGCAGCAGGCTGCCAACGTTGTGCCGGCTGCCGTGCAAAAGGATTGCCGCGCGTGCTTTGTGGACGCGTTCGAGATGATCTGCAAGATCTATCTGGCGCAGCACACGGCGCTGGTTAAGCTCAAGGCTCGCAACGTGAAGGAAGAGATGAACCGCGGCGAAGTGTCGGAGCAGCACGTGCAGGAACTCGAGAACGCCAAGCTACTGTTTGACAAGCTCAATGCCAGCGTCAACTCGCTGGCGGACGCGCTTGATAAGGACGTACCGCCGCTGCCTCTGGCCAAGAACGACGACGACGATGGATCCAGCGGCATTCTTGTGTGGGAAGGCGATGGTGCTGGCCGGGGCAATGCACGCGCCGACAGTCCGTTTGAAGACGAAGACACTCGCGCGTTCTACGAAGACCTGCCGGATCTGTTGGAGCTGGTGCCGGCCGTTGTGCTGGGGCTGAACGAAGCAGATGTAGCGGAACTGCGGAAGAAGAAAGACCGGGCGCCACCAGCGGAGGAAGAAGGCGAAGCCGCAGACCTGGAGGTGGATGCTGAACCAGAGGGCGACGACGCCGAACAGGATGATGACGGCGACGATGCGGAAGGCGCAGAGCAGAATGCGACCGATGCGGACGGTGACACAGAGGACACCAAAGACGAAAAGACCGAGGCAGCGACGACTACGACGACGTCGACGTCCGGTCCAACTGGCGGCTATCACCACCAGCTGGACGAGTTCTTTGGATCACTGGAAGACCTAGTGAACCGTGATCGATGCGACAAGGCGGCTGTCGAGTTCTGCTACCGCAACTCAAAGGCAAACCGCAGCCGTCTGGTGCGCACACTCTTCAACGTGCCACGCACGCACTTGGAGTTGCTGGCATACTACGCGCGTCTCGTGGCCACGCTGCAAAGCGTGCTCAAGGACGACATTGGCACCGAACTGGTCAACTTGCTCGTGGATGAGTTCAATACCTTGGTGCGCAAGCGCAATCAGTTCCGTCTCGAATCCAAGATTAAGAACATTCGCTTCCTGGCTGAGCTCGTCAAGTTTCGCATCTGCCCGCCGATGGTGGGCTTTCACTGTTTGAAGAAATGCCTGAGCGACTTCCAGGGCCACAACATCCACGTGGCCACCACTTTCCTGGAGAACTGCGGTCGATTCCTGTACTGCTCCAAGCACACGCACGTGCGCACGGAGAATTTCCTCAACATCATGATGAAGCTCAAGTCGGTCAAGCACTTGGATCCCCAGGCCGAGACGCTGGTGCAGAACGCCTACTACCTGTGTAAGCCACCAGAGCGCGTCGAACGGTCTGTCAAGCAGTACGATCCGATGTTTTTGTTTGTGTCAAAGCTTTTGTTTGAAGATTTGAACGAGTCGAACGGCAACAAGATCATCAAGACGATGCGCAAGCTGGCGTGGAACGATCCAGCTACGCTCAATATGGTTGTTCGTGCCGTGCTCAAAGTGACAAAGGGCAAGGTGATGCACATGAAGCTGGTTTGTGAAGTGGTGAAAGGTCTCTCGAGATATCACGACTCGTTGCCCATCTTGCTCATCGACGACGTGCTGGAAGCCATTCGCCGTGGACTGGAAATGAATGACTTCCGTGACCAACAGAGACGTCTCGGGTACGTTAAGCTACTGGGGGAGCTGTACAACGTCGGATTGCTCAACGTGAACGTGGTGCTTGAGACGCTCTACCTTATCATCAACCATTCACACGACCTCTTGAGCTTGCCCCAGTACAAGGTTGGTGTGCCTGGTTCCCAGACGACCGCTGCTCAACTGGACGAACTCAAGAAGCGATTTGCGTTGGTACCAGACATGCGCTTTGACCCACGCGTGCCGAGCGATGTGGACACCCCAAGCGACGTGTTCCGAATCCGTCTGGTATGTGTGTTGATTGAGGCCTGCAACGGCACATCAAGCAGTCCAGCAAGTGGATCTGCTGAACGTGGAATCTCCAAGACGCGTCTGGCACGATTCCTGGTGTTCTTCCAGCGCTACATCTTTTCCAAGTCGGAGATTCCACTCGAGACCGATTTTGTTGTGTTTGATTTGTTTGAAGCCATCGAAGGATCGTTGAAAGACCACTTCAAGAAACTGGAAAATTGGGAAGAAGCTGATAATGCGGTGCAAGAAGTGCTACGCGCAGATTACGATGAGGCTCTTCGCAAGGTCGCCAAGAAACACGGTGCTAGCGGTGTCCAAAGTGCTCTCGGTGCCGCAGGCAGTGGGCAGGACACCCGTGATTCTCTGTCTGTCTGTGAAGAGGAGGATGACGACGACGACGACGACGACGAAGAATCGGAAGACGACGATGATGACGATGACGACGACGACGACGAGGAAGAAGAGGACGCCGTCAATGACACGGCGCGTGGTGGTGGCGAAGAGGAAGACGACGATGAAGATGACGATGATGACGACGATGACGACGATGATGAAGATGGTGACGAGGAAGAAGACGAAGAAGATGAGGAAGAAGAGCATCTGATCATCCGAGACCGCGTGCAGCGCACAGAAGAAGACGACGTGTTTGAGAAGGCGTTCAAGTCGATGATGCACTCGAGCGTCGAGTCGCGCAAGCACATGGCTCTGGTGAATGTGGATAAGATGGCGATTCCAACCGTGATCAAGAACGCCGGCGTGGCGCCCGAGCCGGCCAAGCTGTTGTTTGGTGCGGTGGGTGACCAGACGGATGGCGTTATGTTCCGTATCCTGCGTCGCGGCAACAAGGGCAAGGTTGAAGCGCGCACGCTGGTCGTGCCTGAAGGCTCGTCGTTGGCGCAGCACAGCCACCGTCAGGAAGACGCTGGCAAGAAGGAACAGTCGGAATTAAAGCGCCTAGTGCTGCAAAATATGGAGCGTGACGACTTCTTCTCGAGTGGCAACATGGGCACGGAAGTGGACGCTTCATTCACGAACCTGCGTGCTTCGGGTCACCAGAAGGAACCAGAACAACGCGCCAACTACGGCGGCAGCAGCGAGTGGAACAACGCCGAGTTTGGACTTCGTCGTGGTCGCAACTACCGCGGCACCAAGTGAGTTACAGGCATTCTCGACTCAGCAGCAAGCGCTGTACATCAAGGCGTGCATTGTTCGACGCGTGCATTACGATCCGCTAGCACGCAATCGCGTTTGAGTCGGACGTGGATCCGCCCTCGCGCATGGCGTGGAGCTCCGGGACATCACAGTGCTGTATCTCGACATTCTCGGGGCGGGGCAGACAAACAAAGATAATCGCTCGCTGTGACCGCGTGGTGTGGTGACCAGCCCAGCAGCGAGAGGCATGCACGGGCGTGCATGCATGGAGACCGAGTAGACAGACATGTCGCCGTGCAGTCGTGATCAGTGTGTTATCCCATCTTCCGTCACTGGCTTTGGTTGTGTCGTTTCTTCCTGCCACCTCCTTCGTTCTGTGCTGTGCTGTGCTGTTGGTGTGCGAGTGAATGAACGCATTCATGTCTAACCTCTATATTATCCATCCACTCAGGGCCTACTCGTCAGTAGCGGGCTGTGTCTTGCGAGACCAGCGTTTGACGAACTCGTAGGACGAAATGACGAGCACGCCTGACGGTCCCATGGCCAACATGCGCTACAACACAACCACGTCAATCATCAGCAACGCTAGCCAGCCAGCCAGCCAGATAGATAGATGGATGGGCAACACGTACAGCGGTGACACCCGTCATGAGCCCCCGAAGTCCGTCACGAGCGACGAGGTACTTGGACGTCTCCCACGCGCCGAACTGCGTGTACACTTGCGTCTTGGTGCGCACAATGTCCATTGGGTTGGTGAGCACGGCCGTGATGATGCCGGCACTGCCCCCGCTCACAGCTTGCGCCAGCACTGCACACATCAACCGAAGCCACCCACCCGTTCGAGCATCAGCAGCCTGTCCTGTCATTTGATGGTCAGCTGCATCACCACCGTACCTTGCTTCCAGAACGGATCCATCTGCCACGACGACATGGCGTTGAAGTACATGGGCACAAACAGGCCGTACGAGCCCCACCAGAGCGCCGACGACGGCGCGTACGTGGCGATGGACGGTAGGTAGCCCCTGTAGAAGCCACGGATGCCCTCCTTCCGGAAAATGGCCTTGGTTACGCCCACGAAGCCGCCCGTGTGGGTGCGCGTGCGCCGCACGTTCTCGCCTTGGCCGCTGATCATCATGCGCTGCGACACAATGTCGAGGGGCACGACGATGGTCTGCGAGACCAGCGACGCACACGCACCACCCAGGAAGTTGGCCGTCTTCTCACTCACCTGACCACCACCGTCAATCATCAGTGACCGCCATCACCATCATCTATCATCATCATCATCATCATCATCATCAGTCAGGCCGTACATGAGCGCGGTCGACAAAAAGCTGGCGCGCGAGCTCGTAGACCGAGATGTAGACGTTGCCCGTGAGCACGTTGGCCGTGCTGGCGCCAAAGCCCTTGTAGAGACCTGCGGCGCCTTCCTGGCGCGCGATCTTGCGGAACGCGTCGAACGTGCCCGTGTACATCGGATTGGCACGGGACTGCACCTGCAGCCGCGTCTTGACGAGGTTGCTCGGGTACACGGCGGCGCGCACGCACAGGAACATAGTCGGCCCCAGCACGTAGTACTTGCGCTTGTCCAGCTCGTCCCACGAACTGTGCTCGATCTCGCTCGGCGGCGGCGGCGGCGGCGCCACCGTCTTCACCGCTGGCAGCTCGCGACCCATCGTCGTCAAGGCGTCAAACGCAGGAACCGTTGCACGCGGTGGTGATGACCACGGACCCACACTGCGATCTGGGTCAGCCCACACACCGCCACCACTGCACGAGATGACGTCAACAGAATCGCAGAGAACAATTTTGCAAGTTACCATGAAGCGGTAACTAATGTAAGCGGGTAAGTCGGTAGGAGAAGGGCCTTCTCACAGTATTACCATGTGCGGGTAACATCGGATATCAAGGCATACACTGTACTGCTTGACATAGGTGCATGAAATGCATCTGAGCATCCTGAYYGCACGGCAGTCCTGAGCCGGCGTTTTGGCCGTGCGGTTTAGCTGTTTCACTGCTCAGATTTTCTATGTTTATGCCGAGGATATTTGCGATCATGCACACAAGAACTCTCCGATGCCAACAGATGTACATGTATTATGTAAGTTTAGTAGTGAAGTGTGCATGGCTCTTTTTTCTTTCATGGTGTCTGACATTCAACACCCAGAGAACTCGACAACTTAACACGACGCCCGAGCTTCCGGAGCGTCGAGTGATGATGGTGGGGACTGGGTGCTGGCAGAGTTGACTGTCGTCTGGTGCTGCTGACGGCTTGAGTTTGCGGATGCTGGAGACACCATCGTGCCTCCGACAGTTGGCATCGCCACGTCATCCGATGGCTTCGATCGCGCAGTCGTCTGTGGGGTCGACGCAGTGTTGGCGCTCGAGTTGGATTTAGCGTTGGTATTGGTGTTGGCTTCAGTGTTGGTACTGGCGTCGGCGTTGGCGTTGGTGTTGGCGTTGGTGTTGGCGTTGGTGTTGGCGTTGGTACTGCTGGTGGTGGTACTGCTGTTGGTGGTGCTGTTGGAGGTGATGGTGGCGGGGCGAGACTGCTCGACGTTTACAAGCTGAGTTCACGGTGGAGGATTGCTGTGTGACCGTCTGCGTGCTCGACATAGCACCACCGTCGTAGCTGTTGGTGTTGTTGCTGTTAACAGGCTGAGACTGCTCGACGTTCGTGGTCGAGTTCATGGCGGACGATGGCTGCGTCACAGACTCGTTGACGACGGCTTGGTCGGATTGCCCAACGATAGCATCACCGTGCTGTTGGAATGGCGCCGTTGGTGCACCCGGAGATCCACCCGGCAACGAAGGGTGCTTGGCGGCGATGGATGGTTGGGTCAACGGTCGCGAAGACGCCACCAATGGAGCTGGTTGCTGCTTTTGCTGTTGTTGTTGTTGTTGTTGTTGTTGTTGTTGTGGAGTCTGGTTCTGGTTCTGGTTTTGCTGCTGGTGTGGAGGCGACAATTCGTGGTATGATGGTGCGAACGTCACCGTCGCCTCACTATTGCTGCAGTTATTGAACCTGGCACAGCCCGTGGACGACGAGTTGCCAACGGCGGTATGAAGCGGTTCGCTGGTCATCGACGTTTGGGTTGAGTGCATCGGGTGAGTTGGGCTGTGCGTTGTGTCATTGTTGACCGATTTGGCTGGCTTAGCGTCTGGCGCTGGGACTGGGTGACCGGTTGGTTGTGGAGCTGGTGTTCGTTGAGCTGTCGAGTTTGGTGCTGGGGTTGGTCGTGACAATGGTTGTGGTGCTGGCGTTACCTGAGGTGACAATTGTGCAGCTAGTGTTGGACGCAGTGACAGTTTCATGGCTGGCATCGGCCGAACGCCATTATCCGTGTCGGTTGTCGTACCAATAGGCGTTTGGTGAGTCGACAGCTGTGGCACTGGATGCACGGTGTCGGTTTCGTCGCTGACATCGTCGTCAGCACTGGTGGTAGGAATAGCAATGGGTCTGTTCTCGCACTTGGAGCGATGGTCGGACACAAACCAATAGTAGTTGACCCGGAAAGGCGTCACCGG
>NSDO01000470.1:7826-27848 GCA_002286825.1 Lagenidium giganteum
GACAAGACCCACGCGTGAATTGTGGACCGAACTCCTTTCGCGGTCTGGGTACACAGTGTGAAGGCGAGAGAAGAAGTAAGCAGAACGAGGCACCTCCTCAGGCAGCCGCAAACCTTGTGACGCGAAGAAGCGCGATTTGAAGACCCGCGTCGTCACAACTGGTGCGTATGCCCGGATCTTCCAGCCAAGACACGGGTGAGAAATTGGAAGAGAAGCCCTCTGCTGTTGCAGTCATGACACCGGAACTGAGCTCCGCCGGTGTCCCGCGAGAAGACGAAGGAGCTATGGTGTCGACGCCCCTCGGGCGCCCGCCGCTCGCGAAGTCACGCGTCCAGGAAGCCGAACAAGGCTTTGAGTCGTCCCACCCAGCGTGGCTTCGCTGACGTTGGGACTGTCCAGTTTCACGTCCGCACGGAGCTCGGTTGACGCGTATTACCAGTCGACGATCGCGAAGTTCGTCGAGGCGTCCGACATCATGAACGCGATGGGTTTCTCGGTGCCATCGCGACCGCTTGATGTTCTCGCGCCACGGCTCGAGTTGATGGATCCACTGGACCTGGCCAGCGAAATCGCGCGAATGCTCCTGACAGCCGGCTTCTCGGCAGGCACAGCTGACTACGCGAAGTTGGCCACCAAAACGCGAAAGGAGATGGCACGTGATGGGGCGACGGTCCACAAACTGCTGGATAGCTGGGCTACAGCACGCGGAGACCAGAATGGCTTCGAGAAGCCGCGACCGACACGCCAAAGCCAAATACCAAGTTCGCCGTGCTACTCCGGGGACACGCAGGGCGACGTGCGAATGAGGAGCGCGATCCAGACGACACCCGCCCATGCGATTCGCTCTCGAATGTCGCGAAGGAACGCGAAGCTGGAGGAATCTTTCGACGTCAATGCGAACCTCTTGTCACAGCTAGATGAAGTAGCAGATTCCTCGTCAAGTCTGATGTCGCGTGAGGAGAGGTCCATTGCGTTGGACTACTTCTACCGACTCAACATCGCTGCGATTCGTGCTGGCATTCGCATCATTGATGGACCAGTCACGGTGAAGAAGGAACACCTCGACCACTTCCTCGACACGCTGCAGGACGAATACTTGTCGCGTTCGTTGCTTCTGCTCCGATTGAAGGATGCGCAAGAAGCCGAGTGGGTTTTGCTCGACATGCGTCGTCGCCAGCGATGACTTGGGGACAAGCCGGCACGCCTTATCTCGCGGTCATGAAACTCGAGAGACGCTAAGCCGAAGAATCGCGTACAAATCCTCTTGCCACGCGAAGACTCCTCCTCCTCGTCGATTGGGGACAGCGAACGCGAATGAGATGATTCCAGCGACGATGACTATGCACACGTGATGACGACCGTCGCGAAGGGAGCTACTCCCAATGTGGCTCGAAACGCCATTCCGACCGTCAGTTGGAAGCGACTAACGTGCCAACAGTGCGGCAAGGGTCACCCGTCAGCCAAGTGCTTCTCGGTCTGCCGCAGGTGCGGCAAGGTCCACGATCGCGGCGATTGTTCACTGGAAGCATTCTTCCTGCGATTGGTACGCCCCGCGAAGCATGCCGGTCTGATCCCAAGGACTATGGAGACGGCTTTAAACTAGAACGCTCGCTAGCTTGGGGGTATGAACGCGACGAGCGGAACCCAGTTTGCATATTTTCATTCGTTAAGCGCCAGGCAGACAACGCGGAACCACGCAAGGGGCGCCCTCATAACTGGGATAATACTTCGGATTTGCATGACTACACCGCGACCTAAAAACATGTGCCGTCAGCGCAATCCGATGCATCGTCCGAGTTGGAGCGACTGCCGATGATCCAACGCTTGGTCTTGGAACCAGGGGAACGACGCGGGTATTGGAAGCATCACGCGCCGGCGAAGCTCTTCAAGCAATCCAAGGTTCACGTGTCGGTAAATAACCAAAACGCGAAGTTGCTCTTCGACTCTGGTGCGGAGGTCTCTATTTTTGATTCCACGGTTGCGCGTGATGTTGGAATTGAGGTAGACACTGTCCATCGCCTCAAGTGTGTTGGCGTCGGCGACGGCATCTTCCACACCGACGGAAAGGCGCGAGTGAAGATCACCTTGGCGCGCGAGCTTGCGTATGAGTTCGACATTTGGGTTGGGGTCAGGACGCGATCCTCGAAATGGATGTCATGGTCCCGGCTGGCGTGCGACTCGACATCGCGGATGGCTCACTGTGTATGCCGGGCGAAGTTCGCGTGCGCTTCGATGACCGACGCCAGCTCTTTGGGGACAAGAGACGCGATTTGGACGTTGGGGAATGCGTCAGCTTGTTCCCAGGAGAGTGGCATGACGTACGCGTACGGCCACCAGGCAAACAGAAGCTCTGGATTCGTCGGAGACCCGACTGGGTGACCTCTGTCGTCGAAGGTGCACGCGGCGTGCCAAGTTTGTGCGCGTGGCGAATGTCTCCACGCGAACGGTGACCTTGGACGCGAAAGACCAGATTGCTTTAGTTCCGCGAAAGCCAGGTTTTGTCTCGCAATGATCCAACCGAAGCAAGGAGTGGCGAAGCTCGCCTACAAGGCAACAACAGACCGCGTGAGGTTGGCGCCCGACATGTCGAGTGAAAACGAACCACTGGTGCAACGCCCATCATACGTGCAACCAACCGCTATCCTACGACGCCCGGCCGTTCCCCATGCCAGCGTGGCGACCCGCGAGGACATCGAGGATGAAAAGGTTGAAGCCGCGTCTACGAGTAGAGTTCAGAGCAAGCGCGACAAAGGAGGGGCCCAACATCGCGAGGATCGTTTTCACCACGAAGACAGCAGCTGAATGCCTGCGCGAGACCCCAGACGGTGATGACGGAGTCCTTGTCCAGGAAGCAACAAACTTGATCGCAGGAGACGTCGAAAGCGCAATGGCCGTGATCCCCGAAATGGACATGAACGCAACCGGGGTAAAGGCAGAAGACTTGGACGTTGGCGACCCAAACGTCAACAGCCAAAACGAGATCACAAAGCTGCGCGACATCATCTGGAGGAAGAAGCACCTTCTAATTGGAGCGGGCAATGCGCTGCCGCCGCCAGCACAAGGTGTCGTCTGTGACATCGACGTGGGCGTCGCCCGACCGATCGCACTACGCCTTCGCAGAATTCCCCGAGCAAGTCTTCCAACTGATCAAAGGTCTTCTAAACGCGAACATCATTGAGCCGTCGACCTCGCCGTGGGCTTCGCCAATCGTCATCGTCGTGGAGAAGAATGGTGTAGACATTCGGCTCTGCATCGAATATCGCGCGGTGAACGCGTTGACGCGGCTCAGGTGTATCCGATGCCACTTGTCGACGTTTGCTCGAGGACATGGACAAGTTCCTCTGGTTCTGTTCCCTGGACATGGCGAGCGGGTTCTGGGTCATCCGGATGACTGATCGCGCGAAGGCCATCTCCGCGTTCATCACCCCGTTTGGACGTTTCCAGTGGAAGCGCATGCCCTTCGGCTGGAAAAACGCGCCGCAGATTTACCAGCGACTCGTCGACAACCCGCTGTACGAAATTTTAAAGTTACGCGAGCCGGAGAATCAAGACGACGTGATGTTGAAGACAGGCGAGGATGTGTTCGCGCACGGAGTCCCACGGATCCGAATATGAGGTCTGTCTTGGGGCGTCGGTCATACATCGACGACATCTTGATCGGACGTGGAAACGCTGCGCGGCCGTCGACGCGTTGTTGGATGCGTGCGATTATTAGGGACTCTCCATCAGTGTGCCTATAAGCAGTTGGGGCAAGCAACGCGTCGACTACTTGGGTCACATTGTGAGCGCGGAAGGTCTTCACGCAAAGCCGAAGAACCTGGACTAACTCGCGAATTTGGCGTTTCCCACGACGCTCAAGGGAATGCAGAGCCTTCTCGATAGTCTGAACAACTACCATCGCTTCGTCGAAGACTTCGCGGTGTACGCCGCCGTTCTCTACGAGCTGAAGGAGGAACACTTCACGCTTCAAGTTGACCATCCGCGCCTATCCGAAGCCACCCACGCGTTCGCGAAGCTGAAGGTAACGTTTGTCGGTGCACCGATCCTGAAGCACTTCGACGTGACCAAAGACGTCATAATCGTGCTGTACGCGAACGACTGGCCAATCGCGAGTGCGGTAATGCAGGACCACGACACGGTCCTGATGCCTGTCCGCTTCGTCAGTCGCGTCCTCGAAGACAACGAGCTGGCGTACCACGCAGTCGAGAAGGAAGTCCTCGCATTGCTCCGGACGCTCGACGTCTGCTAGCGCCTCCTCCACGGACGGCGATTACGCGAACATTCACGCTCGCGCTCACAGCAATCAAGATGACGAAAACAGGTCTCGCAGGGCTCCTCCATGCATGCCTGTCCCGATGTTCGCGCCCGGGACCACAGTCTTCGTAGCCAGCTATGACGGCTCGGCGAAGCCAAAGCGAGCGGGAGGCGCCTGCGCCGCCGTGCGCTGGGAACGGCCGACGTGGAGGGTCGTTGCCACGGCGTCCAAGTACTTCAATAACCCGACCGTAAATGAAGCGGAGTACCGCGGGATCGACATCGCGATATCGTTAGCCACAAAGCATCACGTGCAAGACTTGATTATTGCGGAGACTCCAACTTGGTTGTACGACAACTTCTCGGGGAAATGGAGTGCAAGTCACCAGGCCGCTAATTACTCCACGCGTCGGTGTCCAAGCGTCTGATAACCACCGCGTTGCCAACTGCTTCACGTCAAACGTGATTTCAATGCAGCGACAGACTGGATTACAGGACGTGCCCTCCAACGCGAGGGGGCGAAGCCATCGTTGCACAAGACGACGCGAAAGGTTTGGCGGCACTCAATCGACTCGGCGAGATCATTCTTAAGAAGTCGGAGGGGTCCGCGCGGACACAACCACGTGTGAAGCAGCGACTACCGAACCAACGCAAGACCTCGAGTCCGACGGGGGTGACGGCGCCCCAGCACTCCGCGAGAAGTCAATGCCAGTGCTGCCAACGACAATTCACGACGATGTCCTTCACCACTACCACACGAGCTTGGAAGGAGGGCACCAAGGGATCGGCCGAACGTACGCGCGTGTCCGGCGTTTCTTCTACTGACAAAGCATGTTCGCGTCGGTTCAACGCTTCATCGCAACTTGCACGGATTGCGAGACTGGAAAAGGACATCCTGCAATTCGCGGAGTATCACCACGGAAACATCGTCGGTACGCGGCCATTCGAGGTCATCGCGATGGACCGCATACCGTCTCTACCAGCGTCGCACGCGGGGAACACGGAGCTGCTAATCTTCGTCGGTGCGCACTCCAGCTTCATCATCGCGAAAGCCTCAGCATTGCGTTCAGCGCAAACTGTCGCTGAAGCGTACGATGAGGCCGTATTCCGACGATTCGGCGCAAGTGAGTACATCCGGCACGACCGCGAACCAGGCTTCACGTCGGACTTCTTCAACGCGTTCAATCGGATCCTGGGTCAACGGCAGCGCGCAACACTCGCATACCGGCCGCCGCCAATGGACACGCGGAGAGAAAAGTCCAGACGATCACGCGAGCAATGAAGCTGTACGTCTCCGATGCCATTGGGACGAGTACGCCGAACGCTGGCCTTCGCGCTCAACACCTCTGGGGACAACACACGACAGGAAAGGCCGTTCTTCCTGGTCCATGGCCGGGCGCGCGTTCAACGCTGCGACCATCAGCTGTTGATCCTCGATCAACTGTGCCGCAGCGCCAGTCTTGGCTGCCAGGAACCAATGTTCCAAGTTTTCTGTCTCCTTGCCGGAATACTTACGCACTTCCAACTTGACCGAATGCCTTCGGTCTGGCTGTGGCCTTGGTGCCTGCTGCACCGCAGCCACAGCAGTTTGCACACGTCGCAAGACGTTGGCCTCGGCGGCATCTACGTGTGCCTTTGCCTCACGCTCGAGGCGCTGTCTTTCTTCGGAAAGACGTGCAGTGCTCCCTCTGGAGCTCTGCTTGCGCCGCTTGGTGCAAGCGATCTCGCGCCTCTGCGAGACTCTGTTGAGCAGCGACCGCTTCTTGGTGAGGCGCTGTTGGACAGCGGCCGTTTCACTCTGCAGTCGCTCTCGAGCTTCCTCAAAGCTCCGCCGAGCTCCCGATGAGTCCTCCCTCATCTGCGCGCGAGCCTCTTCGAAGCTACGCTGCGCCGCAGATGCGTACATTAGCTCCATCGCAACGAACACTGCGATTCGTTGGGCATGCTGATTTGGATGTGCACGGAGCAGATCTAATGCCGCAGGCATGCCCAGGGCGTTCGCCATGCGCAAGATCACATTGCGCTGTTCATCGTTCCGATGACCGTGGCGAGACCGGTCGATCCATTGGACCGACGACGACGAGCTCATCCCACCGAGTCGTGGGATTGACTACAAGTGCTACCAAGTGTGACAAGGCACGTCACACAGCACTTGCGCACAAGGAAGCGTTGACTTCCGCGCAATCACTCAGGCGCCCTGTGCCTTAGAGCAAGTGATTGCTCTTGCTTCCACTGAGAAAGCAGTCGAAGTTTGCAAGAGATTGCAAATGCAGAAGTGAGTAGATTACGAGAGATTTTAGAGCTAAAACCTACAAGTTCGAAGAGGCGTGGGGGTTTCCTAACTCCTAGCGACTCTTTGGGCTACTTTTAATATAAATCCTATGAATTATGCATTCAGCGTCTTGATTGGCTGAAACATCGAGGCGTCCCTTCGGGAGCCGTTGCAAACGACACATTAGGCTCGGTTCGCCTAAGTCCGCGAACCTTGGTGTACGGAACACCAAATACCCGAATTGGTACTAATACCAATCACTGCAACTCAGTTCAATCACTGGCCAACCCCATTCAGTCACTTACTAAAAGGCTCAGTGATTTACTCATCATCGGATGAGTACCCACATGTGTAACTCTGTTACATCGAAGCTGAGAGCGCGGAAGGATGCCCCAATGCGACCTGCGGAGCGCCTGACGGTAGCCGAGCATACGCGTGTAGACTTCGACGAAGCGCTGTTGCCGGAAGATAGGTGTGAGCCTGACGTGGGGCAAGGCAACTATGAGGCCGTCGCGGTCAAGGATATGCGCGTGTCCAGACGTACCAGATGCGGTCGACAACGCGTTGAATATCTGGTACAATGGGCGCAAGAGGGCCCGGACGATTCGTGGGTTGACGAAGAAGACCTCAACTGCGGTGGCCTTCTGCATGACTTCCACACGAAGTGGAAGAACGCGAATCGGCAGCAGATAATGGAAGCTCAGGCAACGGCGTTCGGTGAAGAGCTGTAGTCAATGACGGCAGCACCTGCATATTTCATAACTGCGCATATTCATGTCAAGAAATGGGAACAAGTCAAGCAACTGATACCTGCACCGAAAGGTCAACCGCATCGCGACAAGAACCAACCAACACGCCGCGCGACAAGGACAATAGGCGACAACCGCTGCACTCGCTCTAGCCTCAGGGTCTTTAGCGCCACCGTGCCGAACACCGGCCCGCCCTCTTAGGCACGAAGCGAGCTACTAGCACGGAAGGCTGCCACAACAACACCTGCGCCTATCCCCGGTTCACCACGAGAACTACAGCGGTGGCCCGGTGGCCATGCCGACGCAACGCGCGAACGAGCGCTCTCACCGCGACGCAAGTCGGCCCAGGTCTCTGCCCGCGTCTTCGTCCGCGTGTCCAAGATTTCGCCCGCGAGTCCAAGTCTTCAGCGTGCCCGATCCCCTTCGAGTGTGCTCTCACGCGTGTCCACGCGTATTTTCGCGATTAGATAAGGTCGTCACGGGCTAAACGTCATCGCGACCAACGGCCATGACAAAAGCAGCAGGCTCGGCACGATGCAAGCATCACCCGCGAACTCAGCAGACCCTGCATCGCACCGACGTCAAGCTATTCGGCAAAGCTGCCACGCCGAGGTCGAGATCTGTTCTGAACGAGTCGCGTTTACCCTTGCGGAAGCCCTGAATGTCGTGGGTGTGACCCCGAGCTCCGCCGACCCACAGCATTCGGCGTCGAGCGTTCGTGAATACAGCGCTGTTCAAACGTTACGAGCGACAACGAGCAGAGAGATGAGAACGCAGCATCTGCGGCTGAGCGACGGCGCCACGGCATTTCTGGCGCTCCTCAAGGTTGGCACCGCACGCCAGCCGCGTCAACTACACGCGAAGCAGGCCTGTCATGCTGCAGGTTCCCAGTGTCGCTGCGCTCCACTCACCTCTCCGACCGTTGTTCCCGGAGGCGCTTGCACCAAATGTGGAAGAGAGCAGACGACTGGCTTGAGTCGGAGTCTTGAGAGAATCGTGGAAGGGATCAGTGACTTCCCGGAAGTCCCGCGGAGAGCCATGGAAGGAATTGAAGACAGCGATGGTGGCCCGAATGAGCGCACTCATCACCACCACGTCGGCAGCCGTCTTCGAGTTGCACCATCACAATACTGGCACCATCGCGTGACAATGCTGTCGTCAATTGCTGCTACGGTTGTCCGCTGCTGCCAGTATGCTGCCCTCGTAGCAGTGCTGATTTACCTTGCTGATGTAAACGTCACGCGCTGTCGTCGTGATCGCGTATTGGTGTCGTCATAGTGAGCCTTCGATACGCGCAGTGCAGTTGCCTTCACGGGCGGCCGTCTTGTGAGGTTGGTGCCATCGCGCGCTGTTGCCGTCGGTGGCATCGCACGCTATTGTCCTCGAGCCCCATCACATGTCGCCGTCATCATCACACGCAACCCTCACCGGGAGCCCTCGTCGCGCATCGCCGAGTGTTACGGCCGCGAGCCGTCGTTGTACCTCATCGCCCATCGGAGTCGCTGCACGCTGCCGACATCAAGTTCGGGTGCGAGCGTGTCGCTCAATGAGACTTCAGCGGAAACAGTCGTCACTATGGTGTTGGCTATGGCGCCACCGAAACGAGCCTACCGTCGCGCGCTATCGCGCGCTATCGTCAGCCACTGTCGTCAGCCGTTATGGCGTGATGTCGCCACCATGCACCGCCATCGTCGTGTGGTGCTAGCACCATCAGATGGTGACATAGTCGCAAAGCTGGAAGGCCGGCGTCGTCGTCGTTTGCTGAGTGCTACTGCCGTTGTCACGCGTTGCTGTATGCGCCCGTCGCCGTCATCATCGCGAACAGGAGCCGTCGGTGCTCAGCGTCATCATCATCTCATGCCGTCGCGTTACCTGCGCCATCGCTGACTTGTGCCGTCCCGCAGCGCGCTCTCGCTTCGTGGGCCGTCGTCACTGCGTGCTTATGTCGTCACAATCGCGTGTTGCCATCGTTGGGGCGTTGGCGTGCTGCCGCCAGTTCTTCATTCATCCTGACATAACAGTGTCCACGGTCACCGTGGTAGGCGCGATATGTGTGGCAAGCCTGGCATACCGCGGGTTTAACTCGCGGACTCAGCAGACCCCGCGGCATGCCAACGTCGAGCTTTTTGGCGAGCTTTCGGCGCTGGACACGCGCGCACCCTCGGTGCGTCCCTCGCGACTCCCTCGGCGCTGCGTCATAAGCCGGAGAACCCGTCAAAAAAGTCGCCAAACAGATTGACTACCCGGAAGCTGAAAAGAAGGAGCGCGCAGAATTTGGAAGCGACGGTTGGCGCGCGTGTAACGACCGGGATCGAAGATCGCCAAGCTTGCGCCAGATCCCTACGGCGGTGCTTCAGTGCACCGATGACAGCATGAGGAAGCTGAGCGCGTTCGTCAAGACGATCGTGCAAAGTCCAGCAGCTCACGCGCCATTTACGATCGACGCGTCCCCAAGTCGTGTGGTCAAGTTCGCGGTCACCGCGGCGTTCCGCAGTGAAGCCGAGTCGTGAGCGCTTGGTCATGAACGCGCACAGGCCGTCACTCGCTGTCGCAAGCGGGCACCACCCCGGCGCGTCATCAAGTCGCGTCGTCACCCAAGGCTATCGTCAGGCGCGGTCGACTCGCGTTGTGCGTGACATCGCGTGCAGACACTCATGTGCCGTCGTCCGCTGCGCCAAGTACCGATGACGCGTAGCCGCCGTCCACTGCCACCGCTGCGCCTCGCCACCGTCCTGAGTTGCTGTCACCACGCGATGCCGTCAAAGTGACCGCGTCTGTCGCTGTCGTCGACGTGGGCGAGTATGCGACTGCCGTACTGTCATCAGCGCGCACAGCCATCACCCACCGTCGCGAACGAGCTCCACCCCGCCGCGTCCCCAAGTCCCGCGGTCCCTTTCGCGGTCGTCGCCGCGTCCCGCGATTGACGAATGCGTGGCCATGGGCGCGCACAGCTATCACTCGCGTCACGAGCGAGCGCCACCCCGACACGTCACCAAGTCGCGTGGTCACCCAAGGCGTCCCCACGTCGCGTGGTCGCACAGGGCTATCGGCAGGCGCGACCGGCTCACGTCGCGGGCGACATCGTGTGCGTTATCCGCGTGTCGTCGTCATAAGTGCACACGTTGGCTGTCGTCTGCGCGTCCCGCCACTGTGCTGCCATTGCCACGCCACGCCACTACGCCAAGTCGCGTCCCGCCGCCGGGCTGGGTTGCTGTCACCGCGCGATGCCGTCGACAAGACCACACACTAATATGAACGCGTGACGCCACCGCCGTGGGAACCCTCGTCACCACAAACCCGAGCAAACGCGTAACGACAACGGAAGCGTGATATTCGCGAGCATGGTCTTAAGCGGAATCGCTGTCGTAATGTGCAGGGGCCGAGCTGCTGAACGTCAGGCGGACAAATTTACCGTCCACGCGAGAGAAGACATCGGGGGGTGCGCGGGGTGCTGACCAGAAATCACGCGATGACATAAGAGGAACGGCTCGGCGGAGTCGAGCTGGGCTAACATCGCTGCGAGCAGGATATCGCTGGGGCATGCCGAATACGTGAGGAACCACTCGATGGGATCCCTGGGAGGCACTAGGGCCGTCAAGTCCAGCAGGATGTCCAGGTCGCCGTGGCCTGACTTGATCAGTGCGATGGCTTCTTCGAGGATGCCGTTGAGTGCGCGTCGACAAGCGTGGAGGCGTGAGTCACGTTCCGCGATCAGTTGCCCGCCTTAAGCAGTCGACGCGTCCACGCGAAGGTAATGAGTTTGTTCCCAGAGGGCAAACGCGTGTTGATTGAGATACGACCAGACTTGCGCGTGAAGCTGAAGAAACCGATCATCACGCGGGATGAACGTGACCGTCGAGGGGACTGTCGACAACGCGTTCCAGGTAGTGCCACGGTAAATCATCCGTATGACTACCGGCTGGACAAAAGCTGGATTGCCGAAGCGCGGCCGCGGACGCGACGGGAACATGTTGGGGGTGGGAAGCAGCCATCGACACACCCCATCTTCGGTCAATGACCCAAAGACGAAATTGGAAGACGCAGAGACCAAGGGCGGGGAAGCAAGCGGTTGTCGAGCGTAGGAACGACGCGTTCGCGCAGCGTCTGGTCGGGGCTAGGAGAATGATGGGCGCGCACGTCGGCAAGAGGAGGCGCGTTGGGGGAGGCGTCGGTGGGCGCGAGTAGAGCTTGAACGGGAACGCGACAGAGAGGATACGCGAGGTTGTGAACGCGAACGGGGGGGAGAACCGGTCGAGGCGCGTCGCGTTGAATGATGACGACTGCGTGAAGAACGACGAGACCGCGAACGCGAGCGTGTAGTGCCGACAGAAGTTTTCGAGCGCTTCGAGGTGCGCGCGCGGAAGTACGCGGAGGGGATGCCGAACGTAAACGCTGACGTTTACTCGAAGCTGCCGTAGTCGTGGAAGGTGTCACGTCGACAGGCGCCGGGGGCACCGTCGCGTGTGTCCCGGTCATCGTGGCTTGGATCGCGCGTTCAGCTGCATCTACCGCCCGTAATCGCGTCACTTCGGCGTTTGCGGCTTGAAGCTCGTTCTCGAGGGAAGCGATACGCGTTGCCGAAGCCTCAAGAGCGTCGCGAGCGCCCGCCGTCGTTGCCGCTGCTGCATCCCGCTCAGTTGTGAGAGAAGCAATCTGCTGTGCGTAATCGGCCACCAGGGCGGCATTTTGCGCATCGCGACCACGAAGAACACCACGTTCCTCCGTCAGCGCGTCCACGGCCTGCTACTTCGCCTTCAGGGCAGCTCGGAGGTCTTTACACCCCGCGGTGAGCGTCACAGCCGCGAGGTGGTTTCGCGTAACCTCCTGGTCGGCGCGGTCCTTACTCTGCTGAACGCGTCTGCCTCTTCACGCGCTTCTCGAATAGCTTGTAGGTTGCGCCGCATCAAGCGACAAGTGCTGAACCTGTGGGGTCTTTGCGAGCTGCAACGCGATGGCCTTCTGGCGTCTGTCAGCTTCGTCCCGCGCGGTCTCGAAGAGCTCGCGGCCCCCACACAAGCGGTATCCACCGCGGAACAGCGAACTGGACGCGACATGCTCGAGATGAGACGGGAAAACTCTCTGCAGGACAGCGTCGACCAAGACACCATCACGATACACAGTCTCAGCATCGACGCACAACCGACGAATCGCGTCAATGAAGGCACGGCGGCTCGCGGGAGACAGCGTCGGGTTGGTTCCGGTGTCGACAGTGGCGGCAGGCGCGGGAGCAGGTGGAGGCGCGAGGGCAGCATGACTGGCGGGCGAACCCTCGTCGAAATCGGAGGACAGGTCGATCACCGGTGGAGAAGCGCGTGCGCTCGAGTCCTCTTCCCGGCTGCCTGCGCGATCTGGTTCCGCGTGCTTGGTCTCCCCATCACCCGTCGCGCGTGGGGTTTCCTCGTCGGTATTCTCGCGGGCGGAAGCGCCGGTGGAAGCAGCAGCGCCGGGAGTCTTAGGGGCCTTGGCTTCGCGTTCATCAGGAACCCGACCCGAGTCAGGGCTCGCCCGGGAGGTGCCGGATGCGCGAGAGCTTCGACGTTGGCCACGATTGCGCACTGGCATGAGTGCTGGATCCCGAACGCGCGTGTCGACAAACAGGGGAGGTGCGCGAGGGACTGCCTCCGAGTCCAAGAAACGTCGGTGCGAGCAGGATGCCGGGAAGAACGCGGGCAAGAATGCCGGAAGAACGCGAGATATCCGTCGACTTCGACGGCCGAGGTGTCCTGCGAGACCTCCCTGCAGGCGGAAGTACCCCCAGGACAGGGGCGGGTGTGGCGAGGCATTGGAACTTTCCACAAAAACCCGAACGATGGACGACCACAGGAGCAGATATATAAGTATTATATTCCTTGTGGTCGGTAGATATATTCCGGTACGACCCCAGTATATTTACTTCATCAATACCTCCCATCTGGGATAGGTCAGGTAAGGACAGGGTATCAAGTATCAGAGGTTGGAGGTCCAGAGTAAATAGAACAATCAAAGCCAAACTTTCCAGCAACCACGCTAGTCCCTCGCCTCCCCCAAGTGTCCTGAGCCCACTGCAGGAGGCCAGGCAAAGCAAGTGAGCGCGGCAGGAAGCGGAAGACTCTCACTAACCCCCCGTGCCTAAGCTGAGGGCACGTTAAACGTAACCGAAGAACGAGAACGCGTATTACCAAGGAAGTTAACTAGATCTCCTACAACTAACCTGCTTCTGCCTTGTCGAAGTATCCGCGGTAGAAGACCCCAACAGAACGCGTCGCTGAAGACAAGTCCATCGAACGCGTTCACCAAGCAGCAACAGCAGCGAATGCTTCCGGGACAAGACCCACGCGTGAATTGTGGACCGAACTCCTTTCGCGGTCTGGGTACACATTGTGAAGTCGAGAGAAGAGGTAAGCAGAGCGAGGCACCTCCTCAGGCAGCCGCGAACCTTGTGACGCGCAGAAGCGCGATTTCAAGAGCCGCTTCGTCAGAGAACGAATTGGCGCCTGATATTGACACCAAGCGATGGCTGTAATGACGACTAACGCGGCGGTGTGCGCGACATTGCTGAAGTCGTGCTGGAGCCCACGCCACGAAGACACTCGCCACATACTGGCCACAACTATACCGGAGGGCGAGTAAGTTTGCCAACCAAGCGGCATTCGAGGCAGCGCACACGTTGACAATGGTAACAAACAACACCCTTTATTACTCAGTATTTTGTTTTGGCACCATCGCCTTTAATCACTGCTACACATCGACTTTTCATTGACATCGCCATTGTTTGCAGCATTTTGAGCCCAATCGCATCCCAAGCGCGCACGATGGCCTGCTGGAGCTGCTTTGGGATCTCAGACGGTATGGTTTCTGGGATCTCAGTCGAAATCCAATCAAATCACTGTCGAGTCAGACCGCCACGTCACAAGCTACTCGGGGTAACCATGGGAAAACTGTAAGTTGAAACCATGCTGAAGTCGTGCAATTAACCCTTTCGCGATCACTTGGCTATAAAACCTCGCAAGTCGCGGGGTTTTGCATTTACGGGTAGATGTTGGACTCAGATCACGCGTTTTCTGTGATTAACAGCTTGTTCAACTGGGATCTGTCCGATGAATTTGGCGATGTTAAACGTAAACGAGAAAGCCAAAACGTGCGCGCTCAGCACGAGTTATGGTTTGTGCGACAAGACAATTTGTTCCCGATTAATAGTGTGAACGGATCGACATAAATGCTGTCCGCGCGTACAATTGTGCCTTCACCATTCAACAGCCAGTGATGACAATGAAACCCGCCGCTCCACGCGTCGTTATCGATAAAAATTCACATCAACTGTAAACTCATAAGGAGCTGGTGGCCGAATCTGAGGCAAAGAAAGCTTGAAAACATGAGGAGGCGGAGACCACAGTCATGGGAAAGGAAGAACGGGAATCAAGAGCTTGCTGGCGGGTGTTGAAAATGCAGGAGATGGCGCGTGAAACTTCCGAACGCAGATAAAAACGCCTTGCGGAGAGTGAATTACGTCTACACGCGACCATTAACCCACCGAAGAGACGCAACAAACGACGCAGGCCTCCAACACCACATAGGGTTGCTCAACGGCACCAATGTACGTGCATGGTCATTGCAGCGCTCACCGAAGTCGAGGGCGAACGCGAAGAGTACCGGTCTTCAAAGATCTTGTTCTCGACGGTGTGACGGTGTGATGAGTAGGTTGGTGTGACACGTCACAGGCACTTGGTGACCTTGAGTTATACGTACTGCATGCCTCGTTGTATAGTGACAAGCTGCCTGCATAAAAGACTAGATGAAACTGCATGCCTCCACAAACTCGTGCATCTGTTGATGCTCAGTAGGCCTCAAACCGACTTCGTATGCAACATCGAGCTGTTTACAAGCCTGTGGTGGTGCATTTGAATGGGGCACAGTACGCTGAACGCGCCCACAATATGACCAGCTGAAATTTCGGTCGTAAATCTTGGTTCACACTCAGACGCTCAGCTGAGCATAACCAACACTAGTGCTTAGGTGCCGATCTTGCCAACGATGTTTCGGCTTAGTGGGTCGTGTATCACTTTCGTGTGACTGAACCCGTTACGGTGCCCACAACAGGTACCAATACCCTTACAGTGTCCTTGGAAATGGTACATCATTGCGCCGAAAGTGAAACTACATGCCGAAAGGGTTGCCTTTACCTGGTACAGGCAAGTAGTACGGTGGTATACTAGTACTTTCAAGAGCTACGGTGGCATACTGGATTAGATATTCTGGGTCACCCGCGTTGATTCTGATTTTAATATAACTAATCGCCGCTTTGAACCAATAGGGTGGAGACTCTTCAAGGCGGCGAGTATCTTGTATTTTTAAGATGTCTAAAGGCCTGTTCAACGCGGCTCTCTATTCTCCATGAACAACGATTCACCATTGGTCCAAATTATCTACCCGGTTAAGTACGATTCGCTTGGATCTGCGCCAACCACCAACGCACAGCGTCAATCTATCTCCATGCTGTTGGCGGGCAGCATGACAGACGACGAAGACGATGAGATCATGTGCTTGGTCATCCGGCAGCGGCTCCGAGCATCTGCCGCCCTTCGGCCGACTTGGGCAGGATGCACGGCAGGTCGCAAGGTTGTCCATCGCGACCGACCCAGTGGGCACGCCCAGATCATGCACGACTACTTTTCACGCACTCCGGTGTACAGCGATGAAGTTTTCCAGCGACGCTTTCGAATTCCGCGTGGCGTCATCAGCAACCTGATTAAACGTTGTGAGGCGTCCAACCTCCTCGCACCCAAATTCGACGCGCTCGGTGTTGTCGGCAACTCTCGCGAACAGAAACTGACTGCTGCATTGCGAACACTTGCGTTCGGAACCGCTTCCGATGCTACGGATGAATATTGTCGCTTTGGTGCGTCAACGGCTATGTGTGTCATGAAGAAGTTCTGTCGTGCTGTTATTGACGGGTTTTCAAGTCAATTCCTGCGACCCCCAAGTGCACCAGAGCTGATCGAAATTTGCCGCCTCAATTCGTTGCGAGGTTTCCCTGGTATGTACGGCTCCCTAGATTGTACTCACTGGGAATGGCGAGCATGCCCGAAAGCGTATGCAGGTCAATTCAAGGGTCGATACAAGAAACCATCTGTCGTCATTGAAGCTGTTGCGACCTACGAATATGGCACGTATTTTCCGGAGTACCAGGAACCTGCAATGACATCACGGTTCTGGAACGCTCGCCACTTCTTCAAGATGTTCTGATGAGCACATCGACGCACAACAACATCACGTATCGAGTCAATGGGAAGCTGCGGCGTGGCGGATATTTGCTGGTTGACGGCATCTACCCAGCCATGCGAATGTTTGTCCGCCCAATATCACAGCCCGCCAATATGAAGGAGGCGCACTTCACCAGACGTCTAAGAGTCATGTCGCGAAGATGTTGAGCGTGCCTTTGGTGTCCTCAAGGGACGCTTTCACATTATCGACCGTCCATCGCGACTATGGAGCATTTCAGACATGGAAATCGACTACCAGACGTGCATCATTTTGTACAATATGATGATTATTATTATGCACTGGCCACGTTGACATGGAGCACAAACTATGCACGCCCCGCAACGCCATATTCCACTTTTGAATTCCAGTAGGATGGAGATCGCAGCAAATGCTACAGTCTTAGTAGATACAGTAGCACACCGCAAGTTACGAGATGATCTGGTTGAACACATGTGGAAACATCGTTAAATTGAATGCAAACGTAAGTATATTCATCACTGTGAATGCATATCATTCGTCATTGTGAATGCCTATCATGATCCTCAGAGAAGTGCAGACTCGCCTAGAGAAATCTCGCGCCGCACTCGCTTGCGTGGGGCATCTTCGCGTCTTTGACCTTCACTGCCGCATTCACCTGCGTTCTCAACATCAGGAGTGCCAGATTCGCCTTGAACCACCTCTGCCTCTGCCATGCGTAGATACTTCGCACACAACAGCTCGAGGTATCTTTTTCCACTTGGATGGTCTGGTGTGGGCTGATTGAATAGGCCTAGAACAAATTGCTCTTCAATAATCCTCGTCTTTCGTTGCATGGCATCTGCCAGTCGCGCTGTTTGATGCAGCTCTTGGCGACGGATTATTTCTTCATTGGCAGATTCTTTCGCTCGCTTCTGGCCCATCGGTCGCCCTGCACTAGGTGACGCTGTACGCTGCTGGTCGTGAGCTTGAAATTTCGGGCAATCAAGGAGAATGAGCCAACACGAGTGATACTCAAACGGGCGCTTATTTTGAGCAAGACACATTGCATCCGCGGCCTCCACATCCAAAACATCATTGCTTCCACTGCGTTCCTGACGTTGTACCTGCTCAAAGCAGCCGCAAAATTTGTTGACATCATGCTGAACGTCTGTCCAGCGATTGCGCAGAGCATTCAGGCTGCGTTGGTACCCGGCTGCGAGACGCTCGAAGTACTGTTTGATGCTGCCCCATAGTGCTGCGCTCGTTGAATGCCCACTGCGGAGTGCCTATTGGCACAGAATATTTTGCTGAAAAGGAACTAGAAAAAGTCAGTGTGGCACTGCACGTTTCATGCACACTGACGCGACAATCACTCTGCTGGGTGTCTCAATGCTGCCGCCCTCAGCCACTCATCCCGCCACCCCGTGCTCCCTCCCATTCGCAAAGAGACCCCCGACAGCGCAGGTAAGCCGTGCCGTCACGATGATGGATGTTCAGCACATTGATGGATCTAACGTTGTGCATGTATGTGTGCATTGGTGTATGGCAGCATGGGGCGATACAAAAGCGTCTGTCGAGGAAAAGATGCCTGCCACCCAGGCAATGCGCATATCCCAGTTGGTGACGGAACACCTTGGGGAAAATGATGCGGACGACGAGCGCATGACCGAGGAAGATGATGGCCAAGAAGCCGATGATTTGGACGAAGGGGATGTGCGGAATGCAGACGAGAATTCAGACGAGAATTCAGACAGGAATTCAGTCGAGGATCACGATTTTGACTTGGAAGAGATCAAATGGGAATGCCCGCCGGTAGATCGCCGTGAATTTCCATCGTGGGAAGAGTTGGTCAGGTACGTGAAAGAGTACGGAAAGCGGACGCACCAGGTATCTTGTCCACGAAATGTTGCTTAAACGCTGGTACTAATTCCAACTTGATAATCGTCAGCATTACGTGATCCGCAACTCCACACGGACGAGCAAGCGGAACAATGAAGTACGCAAGAAAAAGAAATTCCACTCGTCCATGCTGATTGACGAGACGAAATTTCCATACTATTCGAGGCAATTCAAGTGCACGCATGCCGGTCAGCTTCGCTCGCGCAGTACAGGAAAGCGTCCACGCCAGAGCCACCGGTCAACCCAGTGTCCTGCGCATGTAAGTAGGCGATTGTGGCTGCGTCGAATTGCTAGCTAATCGTGGCGTGTGTTATCTATAGCTGAATTCGGCTGTCCAATTCAACGGCAATGTGTGGACGGCAAATATTACCACAACGATGACAACTCACAATCATCCTGTATCGGCCAAGCACATTGCACAACTGCCTATCACTAGAACGGCGATCTCACCAGCAATTCAGGGTGTCGTCGAAGATTTACGTCGGGTTGACGGAGGTGTTCGCACAATTCGCGACTACATCCGCCTGATCGACAAGCCCGAGATTACGATGCAGGATGTGTACAACATCTGCGCCAAGATGAGGCAACACGAATATTCTGCCCCACTCGTTTCAAAAAACCACTGGGGTGGCGTAATTCTCGACTTCAAGCGGCGTTACTTCCTAATCTACGAGCCCCGTCAAGCCAAGGACACCTCAGACGTGTTGCGTGTGTTTGCAAAGCAGAACATCCGGACGGCGTTGTCGTTCGCGCCCTCATCGATCCAGTTTCGCCCTGCGTCCACCGCAGTTCGTCAAGGAGACAACGATAGCAGCAATTGCGGCGTCTTGGTGTTATCGTGGATGCGTGCGTACATGAACGATCAGATGTAGGCGTTAACGGATTCGGTCGATCGCAGTGACCTTTAATTTGCTTGCTTGCATGCGTCGCTCAAGGGTCACACCCAAGCTGCGTAGTGCTAACTATCACTGTATTCAATTTTCTAGTCTCTTTTTCACTCGCCATTCACGCAATTTTCACTCTTCATCTACTTCATGCATATTATTACAAATTGAATGTATGGCGGTGAGGCGTTCCCTCACAAAGACTTCGTCGTGGGCACACGGAGCTCGCACAGGCACTACCTGTGCTTGCACACCCAAAACCACCATTTTTCGTCCTTTTTATTCTGTGTCAATAACGACTGCCTGCCCGGCCAACCACCTTTGATCAGCCAATCAGAGTCACGGGTCTATAGACACCAGCCAATCAAATTTTTGTATTTGACAGGGTGTGGTCCCTCGCTGCGTCCAACCCTGGATCTTGGATCACTGCGTTGGTGTTGGATTCTCTATCGCTGTCTCCAACCTTGGAGATGGAGAGCCGCGTTGAACATGCCCTAAGTAGAACACAACGAAGTGCGCTTGTCCAAAGCCTAGATGAGCAAGTGGGCCAGTCTGTCAAATGATGTGAACGACTGTGACTTGGTAGTAGGTAATCTGATCACCTTGTCCTGTTAGTGGCGCATGGTTGAGGCGATAATCACCACGGTGGCAGCAGGGATTGCACTGAAGACCATATGAGACCACGTAGAACATAAAGATACCAATGCGCCATTTCACTTTTCCGAAAAATACGCGCGTTTGATTGACGGTTTGAAAATCGCACCTA
>NSDO01000470.1:33354-56444 GCA_002286825.1 Lagenidium giganteum
GCAACTGAATATCAAAAACTCGGCTTGACCACAAGAGATCACGCAGCGACACCGAGTGCGTTTGCAAACACGCAACCAGACCCACATCCACACATCACACACCACACCATTTGTTCCGTCCCCACGCACGCACACGCAGGCCACGGCAATCCTTACGTACCTCCTCCTCCGAGGCCTCTTCGCTGGCTTCTTCCGAGTCGTCCGAGGCCTCTTCCGATTCCTCGTCCGAGTCTTCGTCCGAGTCCTCTTCGCTGCTATCCTCTTCCTCGCTGCTTTCTTCCTCGGCGCTCTCGACTGGGTTCTTGCGGAACTCCTCCATCTGGCGCTCGAGCGTCTCCTTGACGGCCTTGACCTTGCCCTTCATACGGATGAGCGCCTTGCTGTTCTCCTTGCTCATCTTCTTCTGCTCGGCCTTGTTCCTGTCTCTTATACACATCTAGATGTGTATAAGAGACAGGCGCACCATGGCGCGCACGTAAAACGTTGGGTACCCCGACGCGGCAATCACGTTCTTGGCCTTGTCCATGGCCTTGCTCATCTGGTCGAACTCGGACAGGATCTTGGTCCAGTCGTTGATCTTCATATGGTTCTTGAGCGCATTGCAACCGCGCTCGATGTTTTCGAACGCCTTGTCCTTGGCCGACTTGACCACGCGCACTTCTTCTTCCGACTCCGAGTCCGACTGCACGGCCCAGCGCGAGGCGGCGCGGGCGGCCTGCTGGTTGACATTTTCGACGTCCGAGCCGCTCGAGTTGTCGCTGTCTTCGTCCGAGGACGATCCTCCTGCCCAGAATCGGCTGGCCATGCTTGCTACTGCTGCGTCTGCGTCTGCTTGCTGTCGCTGCTTCGAGGCCGCCGCGTGCGCTGTGTCTGGCCACGGCGCGCCCGTGGGAGCGCAACAGCCACAAATGACAGGAGGCTGGCACGCCCCGAGCTCCCTCGGAACAATGAACGATTTGTGCGCGCAGTGAGCACCATCCGAGGGAGATCTGAACGTTCCGAATTTGATGGTATTGTTCCTTATTTGAAAGATTGTAAGGGATGAATCGCGGTATGAAATTAGGGATCTGTCGATGATGGTCAGGTGCACCCCCAATGGCTTGCGTCGTGTGCGATCGCCAGGCCAAGTGATGGTCACCAGCTTGAAGGACTCACTGCTCGTGGAAATGGTCGACAGGATGGCAGCAAGCGGACATCCGCACACAGATGCGTCACGGTGGCTTCATCGTGTCCCAAATATTCACTGAAGTTGCCACGGAAGCAGCCTGCAAGTCCATCGACAAAGACAGAAGCCATGGGGTTACCATAGTCGATCACGAGCGCGTAGTCACCTACGATTGTGAGACCCACGCCAATGTCCCAACCCAGCGTGCTGGAGCTGCCGACAAGCAGCGGCTGGCCGTCTGCCCAACACTCACGCCAGAAGCACTTTGATGCTTCTATCGGGTCCGCCGAAGTGGCGGAAAGAGCGGCCATGTGACTATTATAATAGGCGCTGATGCGGACATCGTCCGCGTGTGGCGGTGCTTGTGTGGACACCAGTTTTTCGTCTGAACGCGCAGCTGCCACTTTAGGCAGGTTCAAAATCGTTCGTTGGACTGGGTGTGACGTGTGCGACCAACCTATCCGTCTTAGAGAATGACACGGATCAACTTGGATAAGCTGGGACAACTTCATCTGCTGTGGTGCGTTTGGTGAAGGAAATGTGAAAGTGCAATTATCGCGGCACGATCGTGCCGCGATCAAACGCTTGCCATGCAAAATTTGGTCAGATCAAACGGACATCGTGTTGTTTTCTGCCGAGATCGTGCTGAATGTGGTGCGTTTTATTGGGACACAACCCGTAGGCCTGGTTTGGTGATGTAATTGCACGAAAACGGCGGACTTGAGTCTTGGAGAGGATGCTCTGTGTTTGTAGATCACTTGCGTGTCATCCAGCACCAAATACACATTTGCGATGGAAGTGTCGATACTGCGTCCAGCCAGGCCGTTCCGCACTCCCGTTTGAAAATCGCCGCAAACGACTCGTTGTCGAATATCTCCAATGCCGAGATGTTGAACAACGCTGACGTAACATACTCACTTTCCACCGAAAAAAGAGATGTTGAGCACGAGCGCCTCATTCTTTGCGTCTGCCGTTTCACCGAGGCATGGCTTACTGGTGCCGCCGGTGACGTTTTCCCAGGCTTTTCACAAACCGGACGTGCGATTCTCCCAGACTGCGGATGATATCGGTGCAGAGAGAGGTTTGCGAAGGTGTACTTGGGTCTTTTGGATTGATACCTTCTACCTTCACAATCTACCATCTGACTTGTTGGATGCCATGACATTGAGTTGTTGCCATGTCTGCAGCCGAACATTTCCAACGGTCGGGCCCACCACCAACACGTGATTTTCGCCTTCGTGCGGTTCAAGATCATATCCGAAGTTCTTGGGGACATTGATCAAAAAGCAATGATCAAACCCGATTTCCAGACCAGACCTGCAATCGACCCGGTACAGAGTTAACCTGATCAGCATTGTCGGATCCATCTTCTCAGAGCCTTGAAGTTGACCATCGAGCGGCGTCGCAGCTCTCCAGCAACGCTTCGCCCTTTTTAGCCAAATACAACTGCAGCTCGCTTGGCGCGTACGTATACTTTTGCTCCGTCCCGATCGCCTTTTTCAATTCCGCCACATATTTCCTAGCTTCGATATCCACAGCGAGCACGCTTCCCATCGTGCCCACCACGGCACAGCAGAGCGTCACCATAACTCTGGCAGGAGGTGTTCAGCCGCATCACCCAGACGATGTGTGTGGACTCCGCAGAGAGAATCATTATGATCACGCGGAGCAACTCCACAGTTTGGATGTGTACACTGCAGCCTGCCCCAGGGTACAGCATAATTTCAGATACTGTCGTGGATGCGCAGGGTCGCCTGAGTTGCATTTGCACCGGTGCTGGCGCCCCGTGTGCTTCATCAGTTTTCCCTTGCCACGCTTTGCTCCCTTCCGTGAGGAGCGACCGGAGTCGAACCATGGTGTGTCTGCTTTTCGACTCGACAAGCGAAGAAAATGCCACTTACTGCGCATGTGGATGATGGCTGTCGAACTGAAGCGCTCAGTTCGTAACAGCAGGATCGCGCATGTGCACGATGAGTTGAATGCAGATGCCATTGAGTACCGCTCAGCAAAATTCGTGCGACCATTACTTGTCGATGATGCGGCTGTAGACGTGAGCGAGGGTGCGTTATCACCTAGGTCTTGAATATGTGGAACCGTTCTTTGCCATCTTTCTGAACTTGAAATTACTATATTCCTCATGATTAACGGCTAGACGACCTGGTCGGAAACTGGTGTGCCTGGTGCGAAGGCACTGGCTTATTCCTCTGCACTTGCTGCGGCAGCAGCAGCTGGTTCCTTTCCTGACGTTCGGCCACCACGGCCGCGTCCGGGACCTCGACCACGCGAGCTTCGTCCACGTCCTCGGCCACGGCCACCAGATCGTTCTTTGCCTTCGTCACCGCTCTTCGCAGCTGCGCCAACGTCGGCGTCGTCCTTGTTGTCTTCCGCAGCTTCGTTCTTGTCCGCAAGAGGCTTCTTGGCCGGCTTCTTCTTCTGCTTGGCCGCGTCCTTTGGTTGTTCACCATCTTCCTTCTTCTTCTGGTTATTCTGACTTGGCTTTGACTTCGGCTCGTCTTCCGCGCCAGACTTGCTGTCCGTGCGTGGTTTTCGACCACCGCGCCCACCACGACCGCCACGACCGCGCTTTGCGTACGTGCCACGCACTGGCTTAGCGTTGCCGGATGCAGCACCAGCCGCAGCGGTATCGTCGCGGTCCGATTCTTCACTGCCAGACGTCGCCGCCTGCACCTTCCCGGAGCCAGTGCGTCGATGACCACGGTTGAACTTCGGCTTGCGCTCTTCCTTCTCGTCATGACCAGCACTGACGAGCTCGACTGGGATCGGCGGCTGATACCCTGGGTCTTGCTCATTCAGCTTGTCAAGGGACAGCTGAATGGAGATACACGGGATGTGTCGCTTCGTCTCGATGCGGTCCAAACCTTCCTCCAGCGGTTCGTACGCATCGATCGTTTCGATCGATGAGATCTGCGTGATCTGATGCAAGTGGGCAATGCGGTGCTTCAAGATCTCGGCGACGGTGACAGCCTTGCTGATCGCGTTGCCCATGGCCTTCAGCACCACACTCTTCTCGTTCTTGTCCTGTCGCACAAACATGCATGCACGAGCGATCCGCGTCAACGGCACAGCCCACTCCTCAACCTTAACAGTGACGCACACACACACTTACCGCAAAGAGCCCATTGGCGTACGTGATGTAGTTGCGCACTTTGCCCTGTTGTGTGATGCGGATCTCGTTGGGCTCCACGGGCGTCTCGTCCTCCTTCTTCGTCTTCTCCACGCGACGGTACTTGTCCATAGCGGCGGCGGCCTCGTGCGCTGTGGTGCCGGTGGTCTCTCGGGTCTTGCCGTGGGCCTCAGTGCTTGCTTCTGCGACTGAAAGGGGAGAAAGATTGCAACAAGATGCGTCTTGATGAGCACCCCGCTGAAGTAACAATACGGAAGTAACAGCAACACATCCTGTAGCACCTAGGAGTACTTCATTAGATTACTTAAGAAGTGGCACTATTTGGGCCGTGTTCACGGGTGACGGTGGATCATCCTGCGGCGAGGCGCTCTCGTCGCGCACGGTGCGCTTGCTGGGCGAGTATGCGCCACGAGGGCTACTGCAGCTACTGCTACTGCTGTAGCTGTAGGATGAAGAAAGCAAGTCCTGGTTGCCGTGGAGGAACATGGGCAGCTGCTTCAGCTTGGCGTCCACTTCCTGCTTGGACTTCATGATGGCAGCGTACTCATCCTGCAGGTTGGCGGTGTTCCTTCGACAGCGCTGCAGAATCAAGCCAAGGTTGTGCAGCTCCTGCTCCAGCTTGCGCTCTTCGCTGATCACACTCATTTTCTCACCTGTGTGTCAGACACGCAGAGATCAGTACTGGCGACCAAGCATCAATACGTGCTGCAGCTTACTTTGTGTCATCGCAAGTTCGGTTTTCGAGTCCTGCAGCGCCTTCTTCAGCGCACGCACAGCACTATCGTAGCCACCGATCTCGACCAACCGCTTCTGCGCAATGATCTTCTCCATCACAGCCTCAGTCTCCGATTGCTTCACCATTTCCTCGTCCAACTCCAGCTCTTTCATGCGCACGCGCAGCGTGCATGTGTCGATTGCCATCTCCTCGACAGATCGGTTCGCGTCAGCGATGTCTTTCTTCGTGCTTGCGAGAAAGCTCTCATACGCCAACGTGTCCTCCTTCACACTCTCGATGTACATCTCACAGCCATCGATGTCTTTCTCCATCATGGACGCCATCGCGCTCTCGAACTTGCGACAGACAGACTTGAACCCATGTTGTAGCACCAAGCACCACACCCAAAATAGTCAAACACATCCAGCACGCACTTAAGAAGACTCCTAAGTTCGCGGCGATCGTCCAGCAGTTTCAGCGCTCCCGTACTTAAGCCGAGCGGCAGATCTTCAACGGGCGGGGACCAGGCGTCATCAACCACGGCCGACCACCACCACCACCGGCCTGGCAACAGCCACCAGCTCGCTCACACTTCCGCTTCCGCCGCCACCAAGCAACAAGCAACGTCGTCGTCTCTTCTCTATCGGTCTCTGGTCGTGTGAAGCATGAGGTTCGCCTGGGCTGCAGTGACCAGCTTTCTCGCCGTGGTCGTCGGGCACGCGCAATCTGTAGGAGACTGCCGCTGCCGCCGCACCATGCGTGGCCGTGAACACATGCATCCGAGCGTCTACGAGATCCCAGCGGTGACGCTGGACGAGCAGAAGGAGCTCGAGAACTTCCCCAAGCAGTTTGACTGGTGCGAGCAAGGCTACTGCGTTCCATCGTGGAACCAGCACATTCCGCAGTACTGTGGATCGTGCTTTGCGCACGGCGCGCTGTCGAGTGCCCAGGATCGTATCAAGATTCTTAACAAGAAGCGTGGCTACACGGGAGCTGACGTCATGCTTGGACGTCAATCGTTCCTCAACTGTGCACCAGGCCACGGATTGTCAGATGGCTGCGGCGGCGGAGAGGCCTCGGACGTGTACGAGTTCATGCACAAGTATGGTCTACCAGATGAGTCGTGCTTGCCGTACAACGCCACGGATCACACCAAGTTCCCGCAGAACAACGGCACCTGTCCACCGGAGGGCTACTGCATGAACTGCATGTACACGCCTCAGAGTCCGCATAAGGCCGAATGCTTTCCGGTCACCAAGATGGTCCGCTATCGCGCGAAGCGCTATGGTCGGCTTGTTGGTGAGCACGCCATCATGAAGGAACTTCGCAACGGCCCTGTGACTTGTGGCATTGCCTGCAGCAACGACTTCACGTACAACTACAAGGCAGGCATTGTCAACGACACAACCGGCTTCATGGACATCGACCACGATGTCGAAATCGTTGGCTGGGGCGTCGAGAACGGCACTAAGTACTGGCACGTGCGCAACTCATGGGGCACTTACTGGGGCATGGGCGGTTTCTTCAAGATCATCCGCGGCATCAACAACCTCGGAATTGAAGCCGACTGTGCGTTTGTGGAGCCAGACATTAGCGAGGAAGAACTGGTGTGGGAGGAGAAGCCTCTGTACGGCGGCTCGATCTTTGGAATTGTGCCGTTTGCTGACTCGGCGAAGAACCATCCGATCGAAGACACGAAGGACGTGACTACGCCTGGCGAAGTCGTCACCATTGGTCCATCGATCTCGGATGAAGACTCGAAGGATGAAAAACCTACCAAACGACCACAGCTCCAGAAGGCAAGCAAACCAGTTGAACCTGAGAGCGAACCCGTCGCGGTCAAGACCAAGGTTGCTCAGGATACGAACGCTTCAGCAACGAATGAGGACTTCTTCTACTCGCATGCTATCGCATTCTTCATCGCCGGATGCGTGTGCACCATGCTCACGGCGCTTCTCATCCAGAAACAGCGCCAGAGTCGCCACCTTTACCGCCCAATTGCTTAGATCGTCGACAAGATTCAGCGCTCGGTGACGTTGTGCATGTCATTCATGACGAAGTTGGCGATCCACCAATAATTGACTTCAATGTACTGTTGGCCTTCACTCATCTTCGAATTTTTCAGTTGCAGCTCAGATTTGAGGGTCACGCTGGATCATGGAGTATTTTCTGCCAATCACATGGATGATTTAGTAATCTCGTCCTGGGGCGGTGATTACGGATGCTCAGGCTGTACCGGTACCAATAAGAACGGTACATGCGTCGGAAGTCGCATCGACGACGATGTCGTTCTCGTGGGCAGCTGCATGATGGCAACTTTCATTCTCAATTCCCAAAAAGCCACGAGATCAGCAGTCCTTCGAACAGCACTACTGGTAACCCGAACGATCTGAAGAAGCAACAATGGCACTTTCAGGCATAGCCTCGTTCCTCATGATGAATACAATCGACCTGCTGCGCTTCTGCTCCGGTTACAAAGCGAAAACGGTCGAGGCCGACGACTTCGTGTGGAGCTACGTCGAACGCGATGGCAAAGGAGACGCGCCCGAGACTGTGCTGTTCCTGCACGGCTTCAGCTCGTTCAAGGTGTCCTGGTTGCGCGTGTCCAGCAGACTCGACCATCGCTTCAGGATCGTGATCCCAGACTTGCCTGGTCAGGGCCGGACGCTGCCTGCCGATCCAACGCGATGCTACGCTGTCGTGACCCAAGCTCGCCGCCTGAACAGCTTCGTGGACCGTGTGCTCGAGCCTGACGAGAAGGTTCATTTGGTTGGATGCTCCATGGGCGGTATGCTTGCAGGCGTGTACGCTGCGCTGTATCCGCACCGCGTGAGTTCATTGACGATGATCTGCCCCGCTGGGCTAACAATGCCCAACAAGAGCGACACAATGCGTGTGTTGGAGGACACGGGGAAGAACTTGTTGCTGGCACATACAACCGACGACATCATCGAGATGGGCGGCTACTTGAGCCACAAGCCCAGTCGCTTCCCTCGCATGGTGGCAGCCGCTGTCGCAGCTGAGCGGGTATGCGTGCTGAGTGAGACTATATCGATGAGAACGGTTTGCTGACTCGTGCTGTGTGCCTGATCTGATGTCGTCTGATTCAGAAAAAGCAATTGCCAGTGCTTCAAAAGATTGTCGATGACGCCCTCGCCAAGCCGACGGTACTGGAAGACCACCTGACGCAGATCCAGAGCAAGACGATGGTGATGTGGGGGCGCAACGACCGCGTGCTGGACGTGTCTAGCCTCGCCATTCTGGAGAAGAACCTGATGGGAGCGTCCACGGAAGTGCATCTACTCGAGGATTGTGGTCACATCCTGCAGCATGAAAAGCACCAGGAGTGCACCATCGCAATCAACCGCTTCATCGGTGGATCGCCCCGCAAATCCATGACATCATGGTGGTAGACGTAAAGTATTGAGTTTTCTGAGATATTATTCAAGTCATACATCAAAGACAACACACATGAACTTCCGTGTAATGAAGATCTTGACACGATGCTGGTGGTACATCATCAAGCAGTGTCCGAGAGCAGGCTGTTGACGACGCGCTCCACGTCGCCGCGCAACTCGTCCAACAAGCGACGGTTCGTCTCCACATCAGTGAATCCCATGCTCGATAGCATATCCAACAGCGTCCCGGACGCATCGACAACCACTGAATCAGTAATGTCATCCGCCTCCTCGACTTCCTCAGCGGTTGTCGCGTCCGAGTCCACTGTAGCCGTATCTTCTTCGGTGGCGTCATCAACATCAGTTTCTTCACCAGCATCCGTCACTTCAGCATCTTCACCCGTCACCTCGGTGTCTGCTTCTGCTGCGACCACCACGGGAACTTCGTCGTCGCACACAATCAATTCCGGCATGTCCGCCAAGTCGTCAGTACTTGGCGGAGGCGACACACCGGCGGTCTCCTCCTCCGACTTCGTCACTGTCACTTCACCAGGGTTGGATCCTGGGAGCAAACCCACACCAACCAGCACGTCCGCCCAGAAGCGGTGTCCAAATGGACGTCCCGATGGATCAAACACGCGCCAATAGCTACTCACAGGTCCAGCCAGGGCTGGCGCCATGAGTACGACTTCTGCAACGTGCTCTTCACCTGGGCGCAAGGCTGGCAATGGCACATGCTCCGTGACGTCGGCGGGAAGTTCCAGTGATCCACCCTCCCAGCCAAGATAGCAGCCTTCTGGCCACGTGGCTGAGCCACTGTTGGAGAGGCGCCAAGCCTTCACTAGCGCCGATCCAGCTTCAACCACAGAACCGTCGACCAGCGTGACATCTTCCAAGAAGCACGCGTTAAATTCCACCTCGCGGCATCCACGGCGGCGAGGACGCAGTGAGGTTGATGAACACGATGTAGTTGGGGTTGACGTGCTAGCCGAGGTGGTGGTGCTCGACGTTGCCGTGTATGAGGTTGGGACAGCGCAACGCGGGCGGCAGCCGCGTCCACCGCGGCGGTGCTTGCCGAACTTTCCGTAGCCAATGGAAATCTCCGGCACGCAGCCAGGTGTGATTACCTTCAGGAACGGTGCGTGCGAGCTGTTGAACGAGCCACTCGCTTCACAGCTTTCACAGAGGTCGAAGTCCCGTGTCACTGCCGACTTGTAGCGCACGCCTACAATCGGTGACGCCTCGCATCCGTCACACGCTACAAATGGATGGACAATTGGAGCGGTCCACTTCGGTGCCGGCGCATGGGATGGTTCCGTGATCTTAACGAATGGCTCGTGCGTTGCCTCCCACTTCTTGCTGGCCTCGCAGTACTCGCACAAATCGAAGTTGGGAACGTTAAACGCCTTGTAGCGAACCCCCACGATGGGGAAGGCATCGCAACCATCGCACGCCACGTTGTAATGGATAGGCTGTTCGGTTACAACAGCGACGAAAGGCCCACTCACTGAGTGCTCTCCAGTCTTGAAGCATGTCACGCACAGATCCATGTTCGCGCTCTTCACCGATCGATACCGTGGTCCCACGATCGGATGCATCTGGCAGCCATCACATTCAAAGTTGTGGTGCACCACCCCTTCAGCTTTCGCCTCGTCGGTCACCTGCGCTCCAGTAATCTGGCTTTCATCCTTCACCGAAGCAGTTGCCTTGGTGATGTCAACCACGTAGCTAGGAACAGGCAGCTTCACGAAAGGGCCATGCTCATCAAAGTATGACCCAGCTTGCTCACACTTTTCGCAAAGATCGAAGTTAGGCGTCACAGCTGACTTGTAGCGCACACCAGCGATTGGCGCAGCCTCGCAACCATCGCACACAATGTTCATATGGACGACTGGAGTCTTCGACTCGTCGTTAGTGGGTAGCTCCATCGACGTTAAGTCAGCCTCAGCTTCCACAGACTTCACGACAGTAACTTGCATCTCTAGCATCATCTTGTTGTACTGAGCCAGTGCACTCCATCCATTTTGTGCAATCCGCAACAGCACAGGCTTCAAGGCCGGGCAACGCCGCACCAGGGTCTTCGCCAATTGGAGGAAAATTTCCGCGTTGTCAGCAAGTACACGCTCAACCGTCTCGGCAGCACTTGGCATAATCATGGCTGTCAACAACTCCTGAATCAAGTCCTTGTACACCGAGTCATCACCGAGTGTCTGGAGACACACCCGCAACTCTGCATCCGTCAGGACAAGCAGCAAGTCCTCCTTCACCAGCAACAGAGCTGTCGCATCAGGCGCTACTTCAAATCCACGCACAGCAGTGGTGAGCGTGTCCATGGCCAAAGCTACCGTCATCTTCTTCACGAAGGGGCGATCAAGCTGGTTCACGGCGAACCGCGTCACAGCGGCAACCATGTCGTGCATGGCGTTCGTGGGTGTCTTCACCAACACGTCCAGTGCCGTGATGCCTTCGTCTTCCATGTATTCAACCATCTCATGCAGATCGGCGGCGCTAGCCACCGTCACGTGGTCGCCATCCGAGTCGACGTACTTCAACGTGCAGTCGGTGGCGGGCAACCCTGCCAGATCGGCAGCACGTTGAAGCAACCCAGCGAACGCACCGGCCTGGTCGGTCACCGCCAGCGTCAGCGTCCGCTCCCGCTGGGCGCTTCCATTGGGGCGCACACGCAGCGTAATGCTGCGTGCGGTGGCCGTAGTCGTCTTCATCATCATCGTCGTCGTCGTCGTCTCCGCCATGTTGCTGCTTGCGCTGGTCGAGCTTTTTGAGACTGAGGCGCACTATGTGACCTCTCCTCAAGAGGCGGTTGCGGAAGCAAGTTTTATCCTCACTTTAAGAACAAAGTCTTCGGACATCTGGCATAGTGTTTCCCATACGAGAGCACACGGTTGCGGTGTTTGCGGAAGGTGTCTTTAAAGCGAGGGATGTTCTCACTCGAGGTGACAGAATGCTTGATGGCCAAGCAATCCGTCACCAGCAGCCCACGCTGCGCGCACTCTGGAACGTTCAGCAAAGAGAACGATGGTGCCGGCACAACCAACGCACCAAACGTTGTCGTGAAGTGCCATGCACTTCACCTAACGCTGGTGTGTGATGATGATGCATGTCAGTGTTAGGCTTGCTCGGGCTTGTCTTCGTGCACCGTGCGCAACCGCGCCAATATCAATTCTGAGATCCAAGTATGCTTTCATCTACTAATCTATTTCCATATATACCAGTATCACATTGAACGGGGCATGCGTTTCAAAAGAGTTTCATGCCATCTTGAAGGTCATCGCGATCGCCTTTGAGAGGGTCTGCGGCAAGTCAGCGCGCCGTGTTGGACAGAGCGAGAACCGCGGAAGAAGGCGACCAAGCCAAGCTCAGCCAAGCCACGGCCGACAGTGCAGCACTCGCTTGCGGACACGACAACAAGCACGACGATGACGACGCTCAAGATCCTGTGGAAGGAGAAGCAGGACATGCGGCGCGTGCAGGCGGCGGCCGCCAACCAGGCGCTGGTGGAGCTGGACGGCCGCGCCATCGCCGACGCCAACAGCATGCGTTACAACGATCTGCGCGACTACGTGTTGCTCGTGTTTCCAGAGCTCAAGGCGATGCAGCGGGATGTGTTCCTGTACTACACGGACGATGACGACGAGCAAGTGCGTGTGACCAACGACGTGGAGCTGGACGAGGCGTTCCGGCTGATGGAGGAGCTGGCACGTGCCGCCGGCAAGGGTGTCGAGAGCGCGGTGTGCAAGATCACGGTGCTCACGCGGCCACGCGCGCAACCGATCGCGGAAGAAGAGCAGAGCTTCTTGGGCAATCGCCAGAAGAAAATGATGGAGCTGTTTGTGGACATGAGCAAGCTGCTGGACAAGTGGGCGGAGGCGCCGCAACACCAGGAGCTGAAGAAGGACCTGGCGTCGCTGCTGCATGAGCCGGGTTGCCAGGAAGCGCTGCTCCAGATCATGTCGAACCCAAAGGTGAGAGCATACTGTCGAGATAGCTGCAATGCGCCAGGGTGCTGATGTTGACGGCGTTGCGCATGCAGTTTGCGACTGTCTTCGAGTCTGTGGCTGAGGAGTTCCGCAAGGTAATCAATATTTATCCATTCAACACCGGTATTGCACCTTGAAGTGCTGATGTCGTCAACGATATGTACAGGGCGGCAACTTTTCATCCAGCTTGACGACCATCGCACAGAATGGAGAGCTGGAAGAGATTGCTGGTATCCTGTTGCAGAAGTGTCCACAGGCACGCACGCAAATCGAACGTGTGATGCAGCAGCTGTACCAGCACCGAAGCGCCCAGCAGCTGTCCGTCAGTGATTACTTCGAATCGATCACCGTCGAAGACACGCAACAGGAGACTGGCCCTATCCTCGCGGTGTTTGAGGCCGACGTGACGTGTCCAGATGGCACGGTGCTTGCTCCAGGCATGTCGTTCGACAAGATCTGGAAGATCCGCAACTCGGGTCCAACGGTAAAGCTTCCGCTGGCACTTTGCTTGTGTAGGTGAGGAAGGAACACACTGATGGGATTGCATGTCTCTTTTCAGCGATGGCCGGAAGGTTCGAAGCTTGCTTGTGTTGGCGGAGACAAGATGCAGGCGCCAGATAGTGTGGTGATTCCGTCCGTGCTTCCCGGGAGCTCGATTGATGTCTCGATTCGGATGACGGCGCCGTCAAAATCTGGTCGATACACGGGATACTGGCGGTTGTGCATGCCTGACGGCACGCGTTTTGGTCAGCGCTTCTGGGTGGATGTGAATGTGATGGCTGCTGCCGCAGTGCCACAGCAAACATCGGCTGTCCGAGTGGGGGCTCCTGCACCTGTTGTCCGCCAACAATCGGGTACGTCTGTGAGCATCCCAGCACGTGCTCCAGTTGTGACGGAGCAGCCGAAGACTTTATCAGATCAAGTACGGTGGCAGACTCAGCTGCGCGCACTGGCTGACATGGGATTCAACGACGAGGCAAAGAATATCCCACTGTTGAACCAGCATGACGGCGACTTGGCCGCCGCCGTCAGTTCACTTTTGTGATTCTGGCAAGTTCAATCTCTCTATCTTATCTAGCTCCATTTTCGCTGTTGGATGATCTCCTGATCTACTGTTGATCGTCGTCCATGAACCAATATATTGATGACAACACAATCCTTCAGAATTGCGAGTTTCGGAAAGATGATGAGATTGATTCAAGCAGGGCTTGCTGTCACCGGGGCAAATAGGGATAGCAGCTGCTGCTCCGCAAAGCGACCGAAGTCCTCGGTGAGCTGCTCGCTGATCCCGTCGGACGAGCGCACAGCAATCGCCATGTTTCCTGTCGTGGCTGCAACGTCCAGTGTCAGCAAGAAGAAACCATCGGTGGTGTTGCGCTGCTTGGAATAAAAGACGAACTTGTCGACACTGTTGACCACCCCGCTGGCCATACAGGTCACACCGACCGATTCCATACGGGTGATCACCACAGAACTCTCCAGCTTTGGCACTTGAAGCTGCCGGATTGAGTGAAATCTGAGGTCACAGCCGTTAATCAGTGACCAACTTGCTTGCACGTGCAGAGCCTTACCTTGGCTGAAAGCTATCCCACATTTTCTCAAAAAGTTTGGGTTGCAGTCGAGCGGCACCGTCCAAGTCCAGAACCTTCGGCGACGACTTAATCAGGTCTGGGTTTGTCCATTCCATTGTGATAGCAGGTAACCTCTTGCTGCCAATCCAAGTGCAAGGTTAGCATTGTGAGGCGACGGTGCTGCGGTTGGTGGGATTAATACCTGTCTCGTTGAGTTAGCGATCTCGTCTTGGATTGTGATGTCACCCTTCGCTCACTGGAAGGTACTGTGGTCAGGTTGAGAGGTTCAGTCTCTGGAGCACACTCAGCTGACCTGATGCTGGTGGACTCAACATGATCACCAGAGTGCGGATTGTCGTCACTGCTGGCTTTCGATTCGGCATTCGAATACTTCGGCTTCAGCTTCGGTGCAACTCGTCCACAACTGCCGCAATTTCGAGCCCAGCGCCGTTGCTTTCGACCAACAAACAAAATTGCAATTGCGCCGACCAGTGCGACAGCAACCATGGACATCACTGAACAGCATGGCAACGCTTGTGAGTCTGCAGCCGAGAATGGTGATATGATGCCAGGAAGCAATCTCACCTCGCCAGCTCTCCACTGGAAAAGCACCAAACAACCGATTTAACGTCGGTGTGGTGCTCAGTTGCTCAGCCTCCTTCTCTTGCGGATCGATGATCGCTTTGACAGGTCGATCAATTGCATGGAACACGTTGTTCTTGACGCTTCCTTCATGACGGTGGCCTGCAAATGCGCTATGCGAGACGTAAACCACACTCGCGTCTGCGTCCTCAACAGGAGTTTTCGTCACGCCTTGAAGTGTAATCGAGCGGACCTTCCGCGGTAGCACCACCACTGGGTCTCGTGCACTGAAAGTGACCACGGTGCTGTCCTTCCTGCGAAAGAAAACTCGAAACACATGCAGAGGGATGGCTCCGTTGTTCACGACTTCGATCTTGACGAATGTCTTCAAATCCTTAGTGTCTTTCTTAGCCTTGTCAGAGTCATCCGTCCACATTGTCATCGATCGCATTGCAAATGCGGGCAAGCTCTCGTCATCTGGCAGCTCATACGGATCGGAGACCATGATATAGCGCGTTTGCCCGGGCGCTGCAAGACGCTGGTTATCTTCTGCGTTCGCATCAACAACCTGAGGCACCGCTGGCTGGAAATGCTGCTGGATCGTTGTTTGCAGCTCTGTTTTCCAGGCTTGCATGTCGGCGACCCCAGCGCGTGAGCACCACGTGAACATGGCGAACATTGTGACTGTCGCATCGTGAGCTGCCACCAACGCGCAGTCGATGACGCTGATGTCAACCGCCGACGTCGCTGCCTTGGCAAACCGCAGCATATCCTTGATCACCTGGGTTTGCAGGCACGCGGGGCCATTGAGTGTGTCTTCGGGTGGTAACACGTCGCTCGGGAATACCGTCAAAGGGATGCGCATGTCGAGCCCAACGTCCACGCACAGACCAACAGATGGCTCTTCGTCGAACCGCAAATGCTGCGCTTGTATGCACGCGCACGTGGTCGCCCATATGCATGCACTGCAGAGCAGGCGGCGTGCGCTTGTCGTGCGCATCGTGCCACCAAGCGCTCTCTGTCTGATTGTGATGATGACCCAGTCAGAGCTGTCCAAGATCGCGGTTTCCATGAATTTTGACGAAAGGAGAACAGTTCAGCACCGAATACAGGCCCCCTGATGCCAAAAGAATCTGCTTCGAATAGAGCGCTGTTATTGGAAAAGCGACGTCGACACAGCGATTGCGAGTGGAATGGCCCAAGTGATCGATTTGGCTGCGCAAGATGACGCCACGGCCGAGGCGGACGTGGTGGAGATCAGCGATGACGAAGAAGACGAGGAAGAAGATGACCTGGATGGCGACGACGTGCTCGAGGACACGGAAGAAGAAGCGGTACGGTGCTCGCACGGGTGCCCAAGTTGTCGATGGATTTGCTGATAATACTGTCAACACGTCGACATTGCATTCGAACTGAACGTCGTGTGTTGCTCGTAGTGTTGCATCTGCCAGGACGTGGTAGAGCTGCTGAGGCAAGGGCACCTGTCGGCGTGCGAGCATCGCTTCCACTTCGACTGCATCCTCACGTGGTCGCGTGTGACAAACCTGTGTCCGCTGTGCAAGGTCAAGTTCAATGAGATCACTCGCAAGGACGAACACGGCCAAGTTGTGCATCGAGAGCAGGTAAAAGATGCCAAGCAAGTCTTCCGAGCGGACCCACAAGACCACAATGTGGCCGCCCAGTTGCGTCTCGTCAACGACATTCGATGTCAAACGTGCGGATCAGGAGACGAAGAACATTTGCTGTTGCTGTGTGAAGCCCCGGGATGTGAGGTCGCCAACCATACATTTTGCATTGGTCTGAGCGAAGTACCCAACACGTCCTGGTATTGCTCCGTTCACACGTCTGGTCTACGTGCTGCAAGCGACTTGCTACCACGAAGAGCGTCCACGCTATCCACTCGACGGACCACGCGTCGTCTGGCCAGCCTGATGTCCCATGTCCTTGGCGGCGGATCAAGTGCTGTTCGGCGCACTACGCAAGCAGGTGGACGTCGGGGCCGTGCAAGGAGAGCACCAGCTCCAGTGTCTGCTGCTGGACGTCCAATGCGCGGTATCGCTGCGTCCTATGCGCTGCGCATGTCTCGCGAGCTACAGCAGATTCAACAGCGCGCGGATGCAATGTTCGACCGAGGAGATTTATCTCAGACAGCGCTGCTTGCGCCCACAGCTGCATGCGGGACAACATTTCGCTCTACACTCAGCACCCCAGCAGTTCCCGCGAACAGCGTTGCTGCAATGTGGCAGGACCGAGAGCAAAGCCGCCGTGAAATCCTCAGCGGCCAGCAACGAGAGCACAGACAATCGTCGACATTATCCACAACATCGCGGACCCGATCGCGCGAATTTTCTGCGGAACTACGCGAGCTGCTGACGCTGATGCGCAACGCTGCAAACAAAGATGCGTACGCTTCCACAGTTTCTGTCAGTATTCCCAAGACGGCTCGCCTAGGGCTCGCTTCGCGCGTCAAAACTTTCTTCGGGCGGCTCAACCAGCGTGAGCGCCTGCTCGCGTTGGAAAGCGGTTCCGTCCCCGTTCTGCACTCCTGGATTCAGCGACCCGAAGGACCACGATCTATGATGGTCCACCACCCACAAGTTCTGGAAGCGGTTCTCTCTGCTCTCGATGTATTACCAGTGCGCAAGGAAGATCTCGACGAGGTACGCAAGTCGCCTGGTCCTACGCGCACCGTGGGGTGGAATTGAATCATAATTCTTTGCAGGCACGCGGCATACAAGAGCAAGTACGCGAAGTGGTCCGATCACCCCAGTGTGACGCTGATCAGCGCCAAATTGCTCGTCGAATCCTTGAGCGATGGGAACGGCTGAACCCTCCAGCAGCGACACCGATCACATCGCGAGCTCTGCTCATGCGCTATACAGTCTCCAGCCAAATCCCAGGTCCAAGTCCCGCGCGGTTGCCACAAATCACTGCATTCACAGCGCAACAGTCATCATCTTCTCGCCAGACGACGAGCCACCGCGGTGTGTCACAATTGGGCAAGCGAAAGCGGAAGCACGCAATGTACGTCGGCCCACAGCCCATGCCGTTTCCACACTGCGACCCTTGCTCACTTGCGCCTATGGTTACCTTTTAGATGGTCGGAGGCCAGCGTTGCGTACGTGAAGGCCAAGCTGTATCCATTGTACAAACACGGCAACGGCAAGCTGTCCAAGGAACGCTTCAAGACCATCGTCAAGCTGGTCGCCGAGGCGTTCGATGCCGAGGCGCGCATGATGCAGTCAGATGTCATCCTCCCCTCCGGCGAGCTCTCTTCGCTGGCCAAGACCCGGCTGAAGCTGCTCATCGACCTCAAGTACAAAGCTTCGTCGTCTTCGTCGTCGGCTTCTGCAGAACCACGTCAGTCAGCACCACCGTCAGACGCGGCATCATCGGCCCGCACGGCGTAATTACTTGGCCGCGTCTGTTGGCGGCGGCGGCGGAATAACATAATCTAGTATTCCACGTGGACGGCGGACGTCGTACCGTGCGTGCTGTTCTATCTTATCCGCTTCGCTGTCACTGCAGGTGCTCAGTCCACGACACCGACAGTGCGGGCCATGACGAGCGGACGCGCACTGCCGGCCAGCGCCATGCGCGAGCGCGAGCGAGAGCGCGCCGCCGCGCTGCGCGACAGCCAGGAGCTGCGCGTGTGCGCGCTCGTGCTCTCCCTGCTCGCGTTTTTCCTGTTCATCGGCGCCGAAGTGAGCGACGACGCGGCGTGGGAGAGCGGCGGCTCCGCCGTACCGTTGCTGGCGCTCGGCACGCTTGGCTTCGCCTGGATCGGGCCGCTGACGCTGCTGGCGGGCACCATGCGGTCGCCCAAGTTCCGGTGGTGGCAGCCCTTCGAGGGCGGCCCCGAGTTTGTGTGGATGCAGGCGTTCGGCTGGTCGCTGCACGCGCTGATGCTCACGGTGGCCGTCGTGGTGCTGGCGAACGAGTGCAGTCGCGTGACGCCGGCGCCGACCAAGTGGTGCACGGGCCAGTACTTGCTGCTGGGGCTCGCGGGCTTCTTCGCGCAGCTGCTGCTGAACCTGAGCATCGGTCGCTTCCAGCCGTCGGCCGTCGGCCGACCCGTGTTCCAGTTTGTGCGCAATACCAAGGCGATCGTAAGTCTCTTGCTGTCGACGGCTGGGCTGCTGCTGTTTGTGGTCTACGACCTGCTGGCCGATCGGTTGCTGGCGTCCAGCGCCATCGTGGCGGTCGGCTGCGTGCAGTTCCTGCTCTCGGCGCTCATCATCCACGTGCTTTACGGCTGGGTCGACGTGGCTGGTTACCGTCTGTGGCAGCCGTTCCAGGGCGAGAAGCTCTTCTTGCTGCTGCAGTACCTGGGCTGGCAGTTCTTCGCGTGCACGTTGGCTGGCTCGGCCATCCTGATCTTCAGCACCGACGCGTCGGCCGTCCGAGCGTCGTTCAAGGGCACACCAACCACCATTGGCCTCATGGGCTTCATCTCGCAGGTGCTGCTGCTTGCGTCGCTGCAGCATTTTGACTCACGTGAGCCCCGGTCGTGCGTTCACCAGCCGCTGTCTGCAGCCAGTCCACTCCTGCCCCGAGAAGTGTACATGGCAGGGCTGCTGTGCGCCAGCGCCATCGGCGCCAACGTCGCCGTGTACCAGGCTCGTTCCCACGACAATGGTCAAGAAAGTTCTCGCCACTCACTGTCAGTACCGTTGTTCTTACCAGCTCATGAAGGATCCGTGGCGATCATCGGCATCGTGGCAGTGGCACTGGCCACGCCCGTCGCTTACGCTGGGGGCGTGCGCAGTCGTCCATCGTTCCGGTGGTGGCAACCATTCCTCGGCGGCACCAAGTTCGTCTTTCTGCAGACACTCGGATGGTTCTGGTACTCGCTCTTCACGGCACTATCGCTCTTGATCGCACTCAACGGTTGGGCATTTGCTCGGACCGCTGTACCGCTGGCGCTTGCGCTCGGCAGCGCAGCCGCGACAGCCATCAGCACGTCACTCCTGTACTTCCACCCGCCTCACACAGCGACTACCGCGGACGACAGCGACCACAGCCACAACGACGATCGAGCCAGCGAGAGTGGTGATCGCACCAACCGCGGCCTTGCCAACCGGGACGTTATGCTTGGCCTCGTGCTCACGGTCGGCGGTGTCCTCGTCCATGTGTGTGTCGACGCGACGCGCCATCACCTGGGAGGAGCCGCAACTCGTGTGGCCCTCTCGGTCGGCACAGCAGTGCTGGCCCTCGGGTGCACCGTGACGCACCTCTCTGGCAAACAGCACTGGCGGGAATACCGTTGCTGGCAGCCGTTTGCTGGTGGTTCTCGCTTCGTGCTTCGTCAAGCCATCGCGTGGACACTGTTCGCAGTCCAGCTGCTCTTGGACGCGCTGCTCGTGTCGTGCTCGGCTCAGCCCCTTCCTCCCGGCGTCACCGGTGGTGTTGGCATGTTCGCGTTACTACCTGAGCTGTTGCTCATCAGTTCCCTCGAGTTGTTCCAACCCAGCGCAGCGTCGGACCAGCAAACAGCAAAGACCGACAATTCGGACAAGCACGTGTCACTAACCGAGCTGCTGCAGCAACCGTCCGTCCGATGGCGCTTGGTTGTGAATGTGCTGGTGGCGTTTGGGGCTATGGGCCTCTTCCTTGGCGCCGAATGCCTCTTGCAGCGCAGTCCATTGTTCCATGCCGACACAACCTGCACCGTCCTGTTCATCTTTGGCTGGATGGCATCTGTGTGGGGCGTGGTGCTAACGCACTGCGTCACAGGCCCGCACATGCATCGCGCCTACCGCCAGTTCCAGCCGTTTGAGGGCGGCTTCCGCTTCGCTACGATCCAGGGCGCGGGATGGACGCTCGTGGCGCTCGCGTGGGTGGTCGCGTGCACGGCATTCTACTGGCGCTCGGTTTTCTTCGTCGTCCCGGGCGTGCACTTCGTGACGGGCGTGCTCTTCTTCACGGCACAGGTTGTGCTGTTGTGTTCGCTACCATTTTTCCAGGCTCCAGCGACTTCGAATCGATCACACAGCCGTCCATCCTCCCCAGCGCTCACTGTTGTCACCGCTCAGCCTGATCTGTCGTTGACGCCCCAGCACCAGCCGTATTATGTCGGACCATACCTCGGTGCCGCGGCCTCGGCCGTCTTCGTGCTCGTGGACGTGGCCATGGTGCAGTTTGGACCAACCATTCCAGTCTTCCCGCTCACGGTCTGTGGCGTTGTCGCACTCTTCTCGTCGATCCCGCTGTCATACAAGGTTGCGTCGTCGTCTTCGATGGCGCCGCATGCCCGTCACTTCGGTGGCAGCATGGTGTTTATCGTGCTTGGCTCGGCGCTGTGGTCGTTCACAATGCTCTTGGCCGCAGTGTTTACCTACCGCGTGTGGATGCTCGAATCGCGCTTTGCCGCGCCAACTCGATCGCCAACCAGCACGGGTTTCATGGGCACCTTCACAGGCAGTGTCGGAATCACGGCCCAGCTGCTTCTGCTACACGCACCAGACTCCCCTGATTCGAAGAACAGTCCACGTAGATGCCCGAACGTGCCGCTCGCTGTGCGGAATGCACGGCATGCTCGTGAGCGCGAAACTTGTGTCCGGGTATCGCTTGCGTCAGTCCTGGCAGTGGCTGCTGTCGTGCTAGCCTGGGTCGTCGCGCATGGTCACACTTCGGGGCACCGCCGGATGCCCACGTTCCAGGTGTCGGTTGTGTCGCTCGGCAGCTTGATTGTTATGATCGCTGCGTGGTGGATCCAGTATCGTATCTTGCGATCTGACGCCGCTGTGCTATTGCGCACAACCACGCGTGGTAACAAAACCAACCGCACACGACGAGGCCACGCCATGCTAGAGCGGTGGAACCAGGACTACCATGATCACCTGGCCAGCTTCCTGACAACATCCGAAGTTGCACGACTGTCGTCTTGCAGTCGCCACTTGCAGGCTGTGTACTCGGACGCTTTTTGGCGGAAGCTCTTCTACACGAGGTACTTACGTCGTCCATCGCGATCAACAGTGGCGGATGGGTCGGACAGCGATGGCTCTGGGACTGACTCGATCATCCCGGAAGTGCTCACCCAGAGTCAGCCGTTTGCGACGACTCAGCTCAATCGGATTGAGACCATCGCGCTCAATGTTCTGTGTCGTCTACGACTGCCAGAGCGCCATCCGTTCCTCCGTCCTCTTCGTCACCGCCCGTACGTTGACTGCTTTGCAAGATTGCAGTTGTATGGCATAATATCTGATGTTTTGTGGGGTTTGCCATGCTCTTCTACAGTGGAAACAAGTGGAAGACACTTTGCATCGGTCGTGAACACGACTTCTTGGTCGAGCACTGCCAGATCTGCCACCAAGTGGAGCTGTTTAGCGGGGCAGCAAAGCGCTGGGAGCTCCTTGAGAACTGTCGCCGTCGCACTCCTAGCACGTGGGTCGTACTATGCAAGTGTGTCGACCGCGTGACTGGATCCTTCCGCAAGGCCCATCGCACATGCCTGGAGCAGACGATGCATCCTGAGCTCGTCGCGCCTTCCCTTCCGTTCTGCGGGGCGTGTCAGCTGTGTGTGCGTGAAGCTGGACGCCTCCCAAAGAACACCAACGAGTTGCTCCGGGTGACATGGCATGATTTCTGCACAACTACCGAAGGGTTTGGTGGCATGTTCTTCATGTTTGTGCCCAGCAGCGCGTCTGTGTTTATTCTAGCGCTGCGGTCGCTTGGGTTTGAATCGCTCAAGGTTTACGCGTGGGTCTTTCTCAGCGTCGCGCTGTGCCATCTGGCCAACACCCCACGCATCGACCGATGCCTCCGACTTGTTGGAGACCAAGACTCTCCAGGCTTCGTGGCCTATGCTCGCCTGTTCCAATGGCTCACGCTCACCAGTCTGCTCCAGGTTGCGCTGTATTACTTGACCAACGACCACCGTAACTCAATGCGCGACGATTCCGCCACTGCGTCGTCGTCTTCTGCATCGTCCTCGTCACCGTCGTCATGGGGACTATCGTCTGCGTGGGTCCAAGCGTTGCTACGCCTGTGCTGCAAGGTCAACTTGATCTGGTTCGTCGTGCTGTCGCTCTTCTTGATGGCATCGTACTGGCGCTCCAACTACCGCGTGCTCACACCTGCTAGTCCTCTAAGTGGTGCGTTTGATGATACTGTGTCACCGACCGCGCCCTTGCCTTCGACAACGCCGTTGGCAGAGCCGCGATGTGTGCTTTGCCTGCTACAGCTCTGCCAGGCGTCGGGCTGATCGCGAGCCCTCAGCACAGATCGATGACAATGATGCCAGGTCTTGCAGAAGAGAGAACAGAGGCACGTGTGGTGGCGGTGGTAATGATGTGTAAAGTAAATCAAGATGCACGGGTTAGTTCTTATAACATCGCTTTGTGTGCCTCAGAGCTGCGTCCAGCTCGACTACCAGCCATCCGGGACGTAGTACGCCAAGCAGTCGAACTGATCGTCGGAGCGGCACAGTTTGTCGCGCATAGTGGCGTCGGCCAACTCGACGCCCGCGTCCGTGCACAGCGGAGTGTTCGCTGCCAGCATGGTGGTGCTGTCCA
>NSDO01000471.1:50860-65538 GCA_002286825.1 Lagenidium giganteum
TCGTTGCCCGCAGTCGCTGCGTGAGCTCGATTATCAGCGCGAAGCGCAGCCACCGCCGTCATTGCTTCGGCAAATAGGAGCCGGCAACCACAGCACCGAAGCAATGCTGCTGCAGCCAATCTCTCCCAGACGCGCTGGAAGGGCGATTGTCGCTGATTCATCGACTCGGTGCTCCAGCACCTTACAGAAATGATGGCGTCGCTGCTTTCGCGTTCATACTCTGGTCATCCCGCTGACTGAGGTCACAATTGCACCTGCCGCTGGTAGTGGGAAAGTGTGCATCGGCGCGCGATCAGCATCCTCGACCGTACCAACCATGGTCATCTTCATCCCAGTATTGCTGAGCAACCCACTTCAGCAATCGCGTCTGTGACGTGTGACTGATGGACGTGCACAGTGGGATGTTCCACCTCAGACCGTTGATGCCGCCAGCTGTGGGTGCGCCGCGTCCGTCGATGGCATCGAGCGGATCACTTGCCAATCGCCACCGCTGTGCACAGAAAACTCGAAAACTTGCCGCCTAGTGCGCAAGTGACCCTTCAGGAAGCAGCGGAGCGGAGGAACCCGCCCCCCCCTTTTTCGAGTGAGAAGGCGAGGAAGCCGCTAGATGGAGCCGAAGCCCCCAGATCCATGGGATGGTGGAAGCGGAGCCCAGCCAAGCAACGACAGGTCATGGGCACGAGTGGTGTCATATTCCACAACGGGCGAAGGTGGGGCGTGGGACGTCAGGCGAGCAGAACAGCAGCTGCTTCAGCAATATCTCGCAAAGCAGGTGCTGCTCGACAGAGTCCCGGGGTTCACGGTGGAGACGCACAGCTGCGAGGAGTGCGCACGACTGGCAGAGTGGCATTACCAGCAGACGGATACCTGGATCTTCGTGCGTTTGGCTCCCGGAATTCATCTGAAAAAAGCCAGCGGCAAGAAAACATTCTTCAGCCATCTGTTTCAATCCTCAGCAATGGGTTCGGAGAGACACAATGCCGCGCATCGGTTAGCCGATGATGTGAAGTGTGTAAGGATGGATGCCAAAGCAAGATGGTTCGCCTCTCCATCCCCAACCGGAGAAACCCAGCACAATGGATTGGCCAGAATTCCCATTCAAAGACAGTACTGTGACCTTCGTACGCGGGTGTTACGGGATGGAGCCTTCGCGGCTTGCCCAAGTGTCACCAGCGGACCGAAGCATATTGTATCAAGTAAACGTCGGTGGCGATACGGAGTTGTCATCGTCGCAGCTGCTCGCCCTCATGCGACAGCTCACTGCGACACCAATTACGACGGTTGACGAGCTTGAGCAATGCGGTAACGTCATGGAAGAAGGACATCGCTGGACGGTGGTCTTCGCCACCTATCGTTGCCCCATTGAATTGTACAACGTCACCCACATCGAGGTTAATGGCAGTGCCCTCGCCTTCATCATACCACAGCATACAAATCAAATCCTTGCTCGGTGTGCTATGCTCCAAAGCATGTTGCGATGTGTATAAGAGACAGGTGTGCTATGCTCCAAAGCATGTTGCCTCCTCGTGCAGAGCCTATGACAATACTGTCAAGATTGCAGCTATTCGGGTCCTGCATCACATGACTTTGCGAGAAGACGGTGCCCAGGACATCGAAGAACTGGGCGCAAACGCTCGAGTGAGCCGAACAGGTAATTACTTGAACGAGGTAGTCTACACGCACAAACCCAGAGCACCAGCCTTATTCCTGGCGACAGTCCGCCAAGGRCAAGGAGGAGAAGCWGKCATGACGAMGGAAGAARGTWAGGACARCYATGCAGCAGCGGGCACCAAGGTATTGAGCCATGAAGATCCAGTGAAGATGACAAAGGCAATGAGCGCAACGGATGGCAATGGATGGACAACCGTCCAGCATATGAACCGCAGAGGCAGCAACCAGCGAGGCAGCTCGCAGCCATCCACTGACACTAGGACGCCGCTTCGGACTTAAGGCAGTCATCGAGCAAAGGAACGCACCAGAGCACAAGGCCGGACGCGGAAGACCATGACGAAGAAAGCGACTCAGATGATCTACTAATCCAGCACCTCGCAACAAGCCCGATCGCCCAGACGCAAGCGGCGGCGGTTGCTAAACGAGGCAAAGCCTCCGCGAAGCATCAGGACCCCAAGACCAAAGGAGAGCAAGAAGAGCAACGAGGGCGGCCCAGCTACGCGTCTGCCCCAAATCCCAAGGTTCAGACAAGCAAGACAAAATCGAACATGGCTAACATGAACGGCAAGTCACCTCGACACCAGTCGCCATCAAAGCGTGCCAAATCCCCTGGTAAGGTAAAGCAGCAACGAGTAACACCCACGTCGTTCAAGGCCGCCCAATCGCAGCTCCAAGCTATTGCGAAAAGGCATACGGCGCGCAACACAAGTCCTGTGCGACAACCTACGGAACATGATGACGCCAGAGAACAAAACTACGACATGGCATACGTTGATGAGGACACGGACCTGGCCTTGACAGGTCTCAAGTCAGCCGAACCAATGAAGAGCGAAGCAACCAGTGACAGGAACGGCACAAACACCACAGGAGATCTGGAGCCCACATCCTTCAAAGGTGTTGAGCCGAAGGAGCTCAATTCTTCATCCAACGCGGATGAAGCGGTGATGGAAACGGCTAAGGAGCGCCGTTTCTGCGAGCAAGACTGGGACGCGCTGAGTTCGAATCCAGCGTATCCCCTCTTGCGTGCGTTCGCTGACGTCTTCCCGTCAGAAGCACCACAGGAACTCCCACCTGATCGAGGGATCTCTCACGAGATCGATTTGGAGAGCCAGGCGCCAAGTACCGTGTCACTCGAAAGTGGCCACTGCCGCGCGAACAGGCTCCAAGTACTGAGTCGCTCGAGAGTGGCCACGCGCGTAGCGGCAGGCCGTGTGCGTGAGAGCACATCGCCACACAGTAGTCCGACATTTTGCGTTCGGAAAGCGACAGACGGGTGGAGGATCGTCAACGCGTTCAACAAATTGAACGATGGGACGATCCCGGCGCCGACGCCCACCCTCGTAAGGATGTGCTCATCGACGATATGCAAGGAAGTACGCTGAGCTGGGAAGCTGGAGCGTGAAGATAGCTGCACACCATTCTTCGTCGGATAGATCGCCGGCCACACTGCTCCACGTCCTCCGAAATGTTGACCACGCTGTCGGCGCTTTGGGGCAGGCCCATGCTTGGTGGAAGGGGTCCGATAGTTTGCTCCGACATGAGCATCGAGCGGAAGCGTTGCTGCTGTCCCATCGGGGCCATTTGGCAGCTTTCAGTCGATGCATCGTCTGCAGCTCCCAGGCCGTCAGATCTGGGAGGCGGTGCAGGAGCTTCCACTGGAGGTTGTTTAGGGCTTGGCTCAGATTCGGCGACGCGGAGGTGATTGCAGCGTCTGTGGGCGCTGGGGCTACCCGACAAGCGAGTTTGGCCTACGCCGCTATGCAGGGGTGGACCTGAAGAACGCTGTACTGGACTCCAACGTGAATGTAGTTGAGGCGTTCCAGCGTTATTTGCACATCGACTGGCAAGCCGACGTCTTCACCGTCTTGGTCCATGTCTGGCACCGCCACTGGGGCGACGACGACGAACGTGCACGGCCTGTGGGCGCAGCACAAGCCTTCATGCTCAGCGCAGTGTACCAACGGCGAGATCAACTCTTCCTCACGCACCCGCACCCTGGTGTGCGCAGGTTGCTTGCTCGCGTCCTCACTCGACTCCAGCCCACCGGTGACGCCATCGCCATCGCCTACGAGACACACGGGAAGCCCTCGCAGCGACGGCCGCCAACGCGCTGGCCATCCCTGAGGCCAGGCATGCCTCGCCGATCTCTCCGGCGGCTGCTAGAGTCCGCGGAGACATCCGGGCGTATTTCCCTCGCATCCCTACTTATATAGCATATTACCGGAGGACTATGTAACGTTACCCTCGGGCGTACGTAATAGACACCACAACAACAAGCACTCCTGAGGTGGAATGGCTGAGTGAGTCGGCGAAGAAGGAAGCTCAAAAGTGCATTAATAGTGCTGGTAATAGTGTCGTCAATAGTGTCAGCCTAGCCAGTGGAGCGAATAGTGTCAGCCTAGCCAGTGGAGCGAAGAAGAGAATGGAAGAAGTTGCGGATGGTGCACGAGAGTTGCCAAGGAGAGAAGTTGCGGATGCTGCACGAGCATTGCCACCTTGTGTGGACATTGTGCAGACAACAGCTACACCAAACTTGACTTCGATCGCGCACACCAAGGCAACACTTGAGCACGCGAAAGCGGCACGAAAAAATTCAACGCATTCCTGGCAAAGGAATACCCCAAACTCAGGACATTAGAGCAATTCACAGAGTCCGACCTCGATGCAGACGTACTTGGGAAGTTCGCAACGTTCCTGCTAGCTGATTCAAGCACCGGGTTTTGACGTCAACGGCATTCCTGAGCAGTGTGAAGCGACAGCTGCAAGATCATTTGAAGACTTACTTCTTCGATCGCCACAAGCACTCTGCGCGACGGGAAGCTGCGGTCCAAGCCGCATCAAGTATTGACGTTACGCTACCCGACCTCGTCCACCGCGGCGCGTGGACTCTTGACGGCTTCAATACCGTCTTGGAGTATATTGCCGCAACCAGCAGCTTCCACCAGAAAGTTGGAAGGGCATTGTCGGGCTGGAAAAATCCTTGTGAATCAACCACTCCTCCAGCACTTGCGGACGAAGCCACAATAGACGGTATCGCTCAGCGCAGGTTTGGACGAGCGTATTGTTCGAGGCTGAAATGCGAGGGTTTTGGTGATGTGCTGACTGCAACGATGCTATTGTACTACAGCGACACTTTTTCGGTTGTGGCGGAGCATATTGTGCACAGCTATATTGCGCACGCGCTTTTGATTGCGTGCCTGACCTTGCGCAAGTCTACCGTGCAGGATAAGCTGCTTTCATGGTCTGCCGCAGTACGCAACAAATTCATTCTGGCCAAATGCGTCGCGTTTGCCAAAGGCCACAGTCGCTTCGCTTCCAGACAACACAATTGAAACGGGCGACGCAAGCACGATTATGGCTGCTGTTGCTACAATAGCGGCCGACGTGAGCTCTCTACGTTCGTTTATCGACGATATTCGCACACAGCAATCTGCAATGCAAACTAGTATTGAGAGGCTCGGTATTTTGTGCGAGCAGCGCACCCGCTTACCAGCAACACGACCCAGTCAACGTGATAACAACCGAATTGCACAATCATGCTCAAGACCGTGGCCAAGAAATCTTCAATCCCCCAAGGGAATTCAGCTGTCATCGTTTGTGTACCAATTAGTGCAGGAAGATCTGGGATCAATACGTTTGGATCGAAAACATTATGCGCAGCGCGATGCAATCCAAGCAATGAAATTTGCATACATCCATATGCCAGTGCAGCCAGTACCGTACATCACCATGACCACAGAGCGACAGCAACAGCGGTCACTCTCCAGTCGATGGCGCGTGTCCACATGGCTCGATATGATTGGGCGAGGGCACGCGCCGCCTTAAATTTATGCGTGCTGGGCTGCTTGAGCAAAATGTGAATTCCCCCGATCAACCATCATCTTCCGAACACTCACAGATGAATCTGCTGTTTGGACGTTGTGTTCGGAAGATAACGCTTAAAGAAGGTGCAGGCGACGGCTACTCTGGTTGGTTGGTTGAACTTGCGGTCTATTGTGTACGCCTGTTTAAGGTAACACTTATAGCCTACTACCTACTCTACTCTGCTGTGCTGTTATGGGATTGTGATCGTGGGATCGGGCGGCGCAGCTGGCCGTGTTTGGCTTCCCATTCGCCAATGTCAGTCGAAGCGTGCTGTAGCACAGCGTCTAGCCCATGGTGCTTGGTCGATGGCCAGGCTCGGTGGTCTTGTAGGTCCATTGCCACGTTGGCTGCATGGTCGGCCATCTTGTTGTGGCTTCGACAGTGATGGTGCCAGTGCTGGACGGCGAGTTGGGCTGCATTGCGTTTGGTGCGTTGGAAGAGGCCGGCAAGCTTCTAGTTGATCGGGGCGTGGTTGGTACGATGTTGTCGGATGATCATTAAGCAGTCGCCGACGATGTGAAGGGGACGTGCGTGGAGACTCCGCGCTGCTTGCAAACCAAGGAGGAGCGCCTGGTACTCAGTCTGGTTGTTGGTGTTATCTGTTCCCAGGAAGTGTGCGGACATCCATTGAATTTCGTGCGCTCCCGTTGTGTTGTGGAATTGCAGAAGGATGCTGCCGCAGCCTGCGACGCCGGGGTTCCCCCGGCAACGGCTACTCTGGTTGGCTATTCGGACGACGTCGAGACTTACACTGTCGGCGAGAACAAGGCGTACAACTGCAATGTGGAGCACATTACTCGTCAGATGAACAAAGCATCACTTGCGAAACCGAACAAGCCTGTTCGCGCTTTGGGACCCGAGCGGCAATGACGTTGGTGTAGCGGTCATAATACCAATTGGCGGTGGACAAGATACGCACGGATCCCGACGTACCAGTAGCATCGAACATGTAGAGGTGCTCTTCCATCACGCGCAGCCGAAGAAACACGAGTGGATCGGTCACCATCGCGAGGTTCTTGTGAAGATATTTGCTGCACTATCAGAGCTGGCCGTGATCGGCACGGTTCTAGTTAGCCGCTTGCGTATCACGATCTCGCTAAGAAGCGATAGAAGCCAGTGCGCTCCCAGCCGGTTTAGCGGCCAGAGGTGCTAGCGCTCACAAGCAGCTCGCGAGACCATGGAAACAGGAAATCGAGGGCCGAGATCAGCTGGACGTTGCGCGACTGCCTTGTCGATCCCAATAGCCACAGCATGAGCTTGACCATCCCAATGATACTTGTGATGGCAATGAACACGATAGAGCGACTGCCTTGTCGATGCCAATAGCCACAGCAACTTGTAGTTGCCATCGCCCGTCACCCAGAAGCTTTCGCCGAGGATCGCTGCATGGCTCGCGGTACAACACGCCTGGCGGGAAAGACGACACGTTGAAGTCTAGCGCGAGCGCTCGGATCGGCACCGACACACTATCGTATTTGTGCGACCACAACTTGACGGCAGGAACCACACTGGTGGTGCTTGCATTCCGGTTGGCGTTGATTTCGGTCACGGGATAGTTGTACGGGCCCATCGTGGCGATCTCATTCGGCTCCACACGGCGATGGGCGAAAGCCCGATGACAGCGATGATCACATGCACCGGTGTGAGGCCGATACAGTTGTTTAAGTCTGTCGCAGGTGGTGGTGCGTGCGTGCGTGCGAATTCCATGTCGCTGAACCGTTATCGAACGGAAGCTGGAGGAACGCGCTCTCTCGACAAGCAACCGGCGCGAACCTTGCATGGCGAATGCGTCACAAGCTTATCGCTTCGGGCTGCCTGGTTTGAACGTCGGAGAGCGAGTAGTTCTGGCGCCGACGCAACGTTGGTTCGTTCCTTACTGCACGGAGTGTCATTAAAATAGGAGGCGCTGACTTCGGCTGCCGTTGCGCCGCTGCTTCCCTTCCTGGCGACCGGATTGTGCTGCGATGCCTGCCAGTCAGCGAGCCTCATTTAAAGCAACACCGCTTGCGTCGTGGTGGGCAATCGCAGCCCATGCATGGATTGAGTGTCCGGAGATAGCTAGGAACGAGGTTTCGGCAGGCCAGAGAGAACAATGCGTGGAAGCTCGGCTAGGTAGAACAGCGCAGGTGCATACTAGAAGCAGAGAGCGAGTAAAACGCATACGAGTCGCGAGTGCTCCTTGCTCACGTCCTTCGCGTCCACAGCGAACGACGTGTCCTCGATGCGTCAACAGCGAACGGCGTGTCCTCGATGCGTCAACAGAGTTCAAACTTGACGTATGCGTTCACGCCGTGAATTCGCCCAGTTCACGCTTGCAGTCAACGCGTGCTTCGTGCTGATGCGTCGTTTTTCGCACAGCGACGACTGAGATACTGCACTGGTCGTTCTGTAGCGCTGCGTTGCCATCGAGATGATCCATGCCACTGCTGTTGCCATCGCTTTTGGATGTCCTCGCTGTTGATGGCCAGAACCCACGTCATTGGCGTCGTACATGTTACTGGCATTTCTCATCGCTGTCGGCACGCTGGGACATAATTACTTACTTTTTTCAAGTCTCCAGTGGCTATATCACGTGCACACAGCAAGCTACGAAGCCGTCATTTCTTTTGGAACGACAACGCTTTATGACATTGTTTCCTCAGCGTTTGATGAAGCTAGGAATGTCGTTGCAACATGATCACGCATTCACAGGCGGTCGTAATGGCGTGTGGGCTGGGGTAAGAAATCATCACAAACTGGAATCCTATCGCCTTCCACAGGGAATGTACTGCCACAGGTGCGTCTCACACGCCACTGACGGGTGGGTGATATTCGGATCGAACAATTATCAAAAGAGACAGGTTGCTCGGTTTTCCACCCCTCGCTCCGTGAACTTGGATACCTTGCACACATTCCATCACCTCCAAGTGGGTACTTTAGAAAAATTCGCGACCAGTCAGCATGCATCTCAGACAGCACAAGTCACAGCACGGCGGCGCAAGCCATCGAAGCACGCGAAAGCACAGCACGGCTTCCCCGCATCATCCGTCGCGTCATCCTGTTAATCGGACATCGCCACTGCCGCAACAACATCGACTCGATGGCGCTGAGCACGCGCCGCAGCTGGCTGCGCGTGATGGCAGTGCTGGCGATCGCTGCGATGGGAATCCCAACAAAGACTGCGACGGCACCACATGAATGCGATGAGCAAGCCTTACAAGGCAATGAGCACCGATATCAGTGCTCGAACGATGAATGGCTTCCGGAAATTCCAAGCGATTATCACAACATGTGGGGGTAGACATGGGAATTTGTGAGACGAGTGACGGCGGCTGACAAAGTGAGTGGTGTCTTGTGGACTGCTGCAGCTACATTAGCGATGGATTGCCAGTTGATCTCTTCCGGGACATCTCCAACAACAGGTCGCTGGACTTCTCCCAAAACAAGTCGCTGAACGTGCTGTGAGTCTGCTCGTGAGCTGGTAGAAGAGTGTCGAGTGTGTTGACGAGTTGTGGGGTTGGCAGGGGATTTGAGCGCATGGAGTTCAAGAATAACTTGTCGATCATCCTCCCTCCAAATGTCAGCTATTTGTAAGTCGATGTCATCAATTGTGGAAATGGCTTGTCCCCCTCCCCCTCTCTAACAATCGTTGCAATGGCAGCCAACTGGATAACGTTATTTTGTGGGGTGACTTTGATCTCTCCTTCGGGAAAAATAATGTGACATTGTATGTGCAGCGTCAACTGCATGATGTGGGTAAGTGCTGACGATGAAGTCTTGTCGAGCAGGGCGTTGTACAACAATCGGTTCAAGATACCCCCAACATTTCTCCGCGCTCCGCTGCCTCCGGGGATGACAATCGAGTGAGTATAGCTGCTGTATGATTGTGTCTACCTGCAGGTACTTGATAGGTGACGCAGATGCTGCTTTTTAGCGACAAAGGATATGGAAATTCCATTGAGGACTTAGGTTCGCTGAAGGCAGACGAGGAAACGAATCTAAGAAACCACGCTCGAGGATTCAGCAAGCCAAGTGATAATTCCTCACTGAGTCCGAGCTCCGACAGCCCATTAGTCGGCGTCCCTAACGAGCCAACACCACCTGCCAACGCGGACTCATCGCCAACGTCGAAGTCGTCAGCTACTGGCATTGTTGTGGGCATCTTGGTCGCCGTGATTGTTGTCGCGGCCACAGACGCTGACGCTCACACCACACGGCAGGCGGTATCGACCGGAGTGGCTCCACCGACGACGGTCTAGTGGCAAGCACAGCCACAGTGCACGATCGTCATGTGGTGGGAATGGTATATGTGATTGAATTGCAAATGGACGATACAGGAGAAGGGAGATGTGAGGTAGTGTTGCAGGCGATCAAGCCAAACATGTTTGGGCGTGGAAATTATCGGTGCTGCGTTCTCTGAGTTGCCATCACCGTGCAGTTGTACAACGATTGAGTCAACGAGCGTGTCGATCATGGCAAACTCAGTGCTTGGTAGCAGGCAATCTGGATCGCTGCATGGCTCGCGGTACAACACGCATGGCGGGAAAGACGACACGTTGAAGTCTCCTGTAGGTGACTGTCTCTGGAAAGTGGCCACTGTAAAGTTGTAGGGTCGGGCCCAGGGCTGGATGTAGACATATTCGCGTTGGGTGGCGAAACCACCGCACGCTCAGTTTGCGGAGCTGCCCACGTTGGGTGTCCTCGCTGAGGAAGGTTCGACGAATGATGCGACGAGGACCTTCTCTCAGCAGCTCCACGTGTTGATCTTCTTCTGGTTGGTCAAGGAGCTGAGTAGGCATGATTGGCCATGCGAGCAGCTGGGGAAACGTAGCACACAGACTGCAGACGAGCCGCTTAAATTGCTCCGCGACGTCGTTGGCAGCAAATGGGTAGTCCAGATGCGTCGGTCGCCAGGTGATTTGCCCTGGTGCAAGCCATCGCATAAGACCAGTTCTTTGAGCTTGGACCCTCTTGCTGTGATGAGGCTGCTGTAGGACTTGGTGATTGGGCTGCCACTATGGCCCGGCGTGACTGACGTCCGGTTCTTGAAGGGCAGGGCCAATAAGTCGTCCATGCCGCTGTCGTCCGCCATGGCGATGGCCTCCCACTTGGACCCGTGGGAGGAGACGTCCACGTGAAGCTCGGCGTGGCAACGCCTCGCGTGGAGCTGAGTCAGGATGGCCTGCGGCTCGGCAATGTGTGCCCGTTCAGCGGACTCACGCGGAAGCGCCGTGGCAGCCTCGATGACCGCATATCCTGCAGTCACGATGGACGTCATGTTAGAGTGGAGTCCGGCCTCTCGGAGGGGCTGACAGGGCTGAGTCAGATGGGTTCGTGGTGCGTCGTCACTCGTGAGTGCCAGCGCATGACGGGTGACATACGATGCAGCCATTGCATGGAGATGTGTGTCCACCTTCGGAAGTCCAATTCCACCTTGTGCCGGCGCTTGCACCGCCATCTTTTCGTTCAACCACCCAGCACTCTGGTGGATGGCACTTGCCGTGTGCCGCCAGACAGAGTTTCTCATCAGCCGCTGCAGCTGTTTCCGGACCTCGCGGGTGGGCCAGATGTGACGAGCATTGTATTGCACCTTGGGAATGATGATTGCTTGGGCCATGCGCGCTCGTTGGATCGCGTTGTTCGTCTTCTGCTCGGCAAGGACGAGTCGGGCTTGTATTTGGCGAATAGTCAATTGCCAGGCATGCGCCGTCGCCGACTCGCGGCGACCGACCTGGATGCCGACAGCATGCTGTCTTGCCAACAATAGTCGCGTACAACCGTGATGGGAGGCATTTCTCGGCAATTCGGTTCGACAATTCGCTGTATCGCGAGTGGGGCAAGCTCAAAGACAAGTTCAACATCAAATATTGAATGAGGGTGGCGAACACATAGCTGGGCTTACCTACCCTTCACGCTTACTCCATACGAACGGCCACACCAGCGCAAGAACATAGACGAGCGGCACCAATGACGCCAACCTCCAGCGTATCCGATTCGGACGTTGAGTACATGTGCACAGGCAAAGGTCCAACGCCCTCCTACACCCCACCCAGTTCAGATGACTCAACGCAGTCAGACATGATCTCATCGCAGCAACAACGGTACACAGACAACGACACGGCATATCTGGCATGGTACCGGCGCACCGACAAACGGAGGAATGACGACTGGACCGGGGTGCAGCCTCCGGCGTCGCTGTTTGAGGTCTGGTCAGGTATGAACAGCCACCCGCTGCACGTGATCTTGGTAATGGCACTGCCATTTCCGCTACTGTACGTGGATACTGCGGGCACAGAGATAATGGAGCTCCTTGGTCAAGATTTGTTCGCAGATGCGCGGAAGAATGCCCTTTCCCAATGTGCTGACGAAGAATCAACACCGGAGGTAGCTCGAGTGGCTGCAGAATGAGCACGCGACATTGGCAAGGCTGTTACGCATGCGGAAACATGGAGGATCGCTAACAAATTGGACTACATCCCATGCATCAGCTCTGTCACTGACGACATTCCGACGGCTTGCGAGGTACCACCCGTGGCCACAGCTGCGGTGTCCAGGTTGATGGCGGTCGGATGCATGGTGTCCATCGCCGCGATGGTGAATTCTAAGATGAACGATTTGAAGTCATGCAGTGATCTTCTATTCCAACAACTGTTCGATCCCACGAGCGCTGCTGACCTTAAAGAAACGGACGACCGGCTCAAGCAGAGAAACTATTTCATGGTCTCGGCGATTAGAGTCAATTAGCATCGTGATCATGACCACGAACACATGGTGGCCGTGACCAGCAAGAAATGACGACGAATCGAAGACAGCTCAAGGGGTAATACCCCAAGGCCCACCCAATCCCAGCCCTATCACACAGCGCGACGCAAGATGAAGACAGCACAGGTGCCTGGTCGCACGATCCGCCTACTCACTCAAAACGTGCGAGGCTACAAGGAGACGTCCAGGACGCAATGGCTCAATTACTTTCGTCAGTCTACTGATGGCCATCAACCTGACGTAGTATTCCTGCACGACACACACACGCCATGGAGAAGGAGAGGCAGGACTCGGAGCTTCGTGACCGGCGGGAGGGATCGAGAAGTGAACGGATCCCGTCGGCCCGGGAGTTTGGGGCGCTGCCACGTCAGTGGCCGCGTGTCCCGACGTCTCCCATGTATTAGTTATAAGATTAGAGAATAACGTACCTAACTGATGATTTCCGGTATACTCACCCCCGCCTTCATTGTTGGCCGCTCATTTCTCGTCAGCCTGGCCTGTGGACCTCCCTGGGGCACGGAGCTGGAGAACGCCACCGTCCCACGCGCTCAAGGACTGAGCGGGACCCGTGCTAATGGGTGTCGTCTGACCAGGGAGGCCGGTGCTTGCAGTGGGTCGATTCCAGCCCGTTTTGAAGAGGCTGGCGAGTTCCAAGGCGACCCCGCACTTCGTCGTCATGGTCGCACCTGTCGCCAAATTGGGATCAAAGCCCCCGTCATCATCGCGACCGTTGGCGCCGCTTCCTGTCCTCGTTGCTGACTCAGCGGCCGTTGGGCAACCGCCGCTCGCGTCCGTTGCCGAACCTCCAAAAGCGCCAACCGTGTCGTCGCCAGGTGAAACCGCCGATGATGCCGCCAACCGTGATCCGTCCGATGGCAGTTCGCTCACGCGAACAGCCGATTGCCATCACGTCMCCCCCCCCCCCCCGAACAGCAGGAGTTCGCCATCTGGGCCATCAACAACCGGCGCTGGAACAGCCGCAAGGGACAGCTTGAGTACCATGTGGAGTGGCGTGATGGCGACATGACGTGGGAGCCAGCTCAGCAGCTGCTTGAGGATGGCTTCGCGGAAGACCTGGCGCGTGTTGATTGCTGGAAAGTCAGCGATTTCGAACGGTTCGTCGACTTCTGCGTGTCGGAAGGGGATGATGGCATTGGTGCTTTGGCCGACAGTCGCTACGTGTTCCGTACTTTTGCCGCCATCATGACCAGCTGTGGCAATGACAGATGGCTGTCAGACGAATTGGTTGCAAGCTTCTATGCTGACGAAGAAGGAAATGGTCGTGGCATCAGCCGGAGTGGACCCAATTGGGAAACGGCGCTGCGCTTCGTTGACGTTGCAAATGCTCGCGCCCCATAAAGAACGAAGGTGATACATGTCAAGACATTCAAGAAGAATTTGCTCACCCTTGGATTGTTTGGCGCGGAGAAGTTTAATCGCTTGCTGCTTCCTGATGGGGTGTACTTCTGTGTCGCGTTCGATCGCATTGCGTGTCCAGCACAGCTTCATGCTGACAGTTGTTGAAGGTGTCAAGCGCGCGACGGAAGAAGACTCGACGGATGTCTTGTTGTACGACTTCGCGAAGGACTGGATCCGTGGAGTGAGGATGATTCGCAGGATTTTGTTGACGAACACACGTAAGAAGTAATACATTACTGATTTGCTTTGCGCTTCTTGTTGCTCTTGTTTTCTTTTCTTTGCCGACGGTCATAGGCTTCAATGAGTTGAGTGACTTGTGTCAAATGCTCAACAGGTTCCCATGTTGATGTTTCTTCGCCCAGCCATTCAACGATCGCTTCTTGCGCATCCGCTTGCCGACGATGCTGCGCACAATCTGGCCGATTGATCCATCGCCCAGCACGACGCGAGCTGGTGCTGACGACCTTGATCCTTCGACGTACGGCTTTAGCGAACTGGTGTTGAACACTGGGTGCAAGCGAGAGCGAAGATTGAGTTCGTATGCGCGATTGTGGACTCGCCGCACGAGACGTACGGTCCAATCCATTTTGGACCGAGCTTGGACGACGCCGGCAACCCTGTGTGCTCTAGGGGCAGATGCTTCGTGCTCAACGGCACCTTGTCCCCCACTCTGAAGACCTGATCGGCACGATTGTGGTTGTATGCCGTGCGCATTCGTTCTTGCGCTTCGGCGAGGGCTTCTTGGCAAACGAAAGGTTGCAGCAAGACGTGTGTGCAAGTCAGGCCCTTCTCGGTTGCGCTTCCCACGCAGGCTCTCGACCGCTGATGCAAGTGGGTTGCGAGGGATGTAACCAAGGTCAGCTTCAACGGCGACATCTTCATGCTGGAGTTTGGTGTTGAGTTGATGGCGTACTCAGCGTTGGCTAAGTGTTCATCCCAGTCATCCTGAGTGGGGCAGACAAAATTGCGCAGGTACTCTTCCA
>NSDO01000041.1:0-24728 GCA_002286825.1 Lagenidium giganteum
CATTAAATTGAAATCGGTATCGGCTTGCGAGATGCTTCTCCAGAAAGGAGCTGACCCGAATATCCGGCATACCATGTCATTCTCTCAGTAATGTGAAATGGATTAATCCCTCTTCCATCGATGCACTTCTTGCTGCCTTGAATAGGTCGGCCGGTCAGCTCTTTTGCAAGCTGTCATGAGCGGATCGACACCACTGTGCGCGTTGCTTGGTGGAGACTATAATGCAAATGACTTGGACAGAAGCTCTGGCCTCATCGCTAGTTCCAGATGCATTGAATTGGAGGAGTGGGAACGGCACTGGGATTTGGTCGATGGGCTGTGCTCTGAGCTCTTCGACGATTGGTGKGAACAGACTCGACGCGATTTCGCAGCCACGCATCATACGTATYGTYATACGGTCCGAGGCGAAGTGCGATCATCAAGGCTGGATCGGTGGTATGTCTCGACCTCGCACCGACGGTGGTTAGCGTTAGTGGAAACAGTGGTGGCGGGTGCAGACTCCGATCATCTTGGAGTGCGCACGATTGTTTCGAACCCCTCCTGGCGACCGCATACCGCTTCTCGACGCCAGACACTGGCACGTTCACCATTTATTCGGGATCTCCAAACCACCGCAGTTGCGGACATGTTGACGAAGATCGGGCCAGTTCTCCCTAATACCGACAACGCTTCTGCCTTGATGCGTCTGTGGGATGAAACCAAAACGGAGGCCAAGCTGCTATGTTATCGGATCGCTCGTCAAGGACGCGCACGACAACGAATTACGTACCGTCAACGTCTACGCAAAGCCGAGCAGCAATATCGACRTGCCCTGAAGAATTTAGCGATCCACACGAATCAGCATCCCACCGTGGAATCCATCACGGAGGCAATGGCTTGCCTGACGCTTGACACTGCACCGACCCTTATTCGAAGACTACACCAAGGCATAGTGGATCTTAAGCGAAAACGCGCTCACCAAACCAGTCGACGTCAGAGAGACCAGTATCGAGGGCGAACTCATTGCACCCGCTCGTTCTTCAGGCGATTCTCGATCAAATACAAGGACAACGTCACTGTCATGCTTGACGAGAAGGACCCTGATACAGCTGCCGGCGAAGTCGCCTCGGCATGGAGCGACATCATGGAAAAACCGCCGATAGGGTCCATCGACCGCCAACGATTCTTGCAGCACTTGCAACCACGCAGCACACTGAGCTCAACCGAACGGGACACACTGATGGAACCTATCACGGTGGGTGACGTGACTCGAGCTATTGCACGATGTCGACGCCGGAAAGGGAGTGGCCCTGACGGACTCACGGACGATTGGTACCGAGACCAAGTCGACTTGCTTGCGCCATTATTTGTCTTTTCAACACTTGCCTGCTGCACCACACCCTTCCACCAACGTTCCTGGCTGCTGACATATTCTGCCTTCCCAAGTGCAGTCGGCCGACAACGGGGCTGGACTTTCGTCCCATAGCCCTGTTGAACACCGACTACAAGGTGTTCACCCGCATTTTGAGCACTCGCCTTCGCCCGATCCTACCAAGACTCGTCCATCCATTACAATCCGGCTTTGTGCCTCACCGAGATATTCATACGACCATTGACGCGATTCGTGCCTTCCAGGCCCCGTGCGACTCGCGTGGCATCGACTGCCGCGCCGCTATGATGATTGATTTTTCCAAAGCGTACGATACCCTCGATAGGGGATTTCTGCTCGATGTACTTTCATGGATGGAATTCCCGCCCGCCTTTGTGAACGTCATCGCCTCCCTCCATGCCAAAACAACGGCTCGATTTCTCGTCAATGACACGTACTCCGAGGAGATCCAGGTTTCCAGTGGTATCCGACAGGGGTGCCCATTAGCACCCCTACTCTTTGTGATCGCGCTCGAGCCCCTATATCGAACGTTTGACCTTCGCGCTGACTTCGAGGGGATCCGACTCCATGGACTGGATTCACCCCCGACATGCCTGTGTGGCCATGCCGATGATACAACCGTTTTCACAGCAAACAAATCAGATAGAGACATCGCTTGCGCCGTGCTGACAGAATTTCAAGATGCCAGTGGATTAGCAATCAACCCCAACAAAACTATACTGTTCCCGTGTGTGCCCAACCATCGCATTGCAGATCGTGGCTTCCATGTGGCTGAGGTGGACGAGCWTGTTCGTTTTCTCGGAGTACCGATTGCAGTTGCAGCTTCCGAAGAAAAAATATGGCAACACATCCTCGCCCAAGTTCGTGCACGACTAGTACTTGCAATAACCAAAACGACGAATGTGCTTCAGCGGGCTCGCTTGGCTCAAGTCATCGCTATGCCCAAGCTCCGATTTGTGTGTCGCCATTTGTGGCCATCTCCCCAGCGAATCGCACTCCTCCAGAAATTCATCTCCACATTCGTCTGGAACGCACGGTTTGACACGACCGAGCGAACCAGGAGCTGGCTCAACGCAGCACAAGCGTCGTTGGACATTCAACAAGGTGGTTTGGCTATCCCGAGTAACTGATTGCAATGGCAGCAGCAACTACACATCGCCAGCTGCATCGTCCACCTGCAACACGCACTCCGTTGACTGTACAGATCCCAACAGATCGCATTTCGCAACCCGCTCGAATCGAGAAGAAGCCACGTTGCATGACCACGCTGTACGCCACGGGTATGTTGGCAATTTCGCGACTCCACGCTTGTCCACGTAGAGCCGACGAAGTAGTAGCCATCCGAAGGGCGATGGACGAACGCCACCGCGAACCGATAGCTAATCTGGGCTGGCGCCAAGCTGAGTTTCACGTGCAAGCGACCCAGTCGTTGAGTGCATTGCAGGAAGTGAAGTATCTGTCATATTCGATTCATGGTCTGTGCAACCTCGACTGGATTGGCAAGTGTGCTGTGGATTATGGAGCTTTCTTGTTGAACACCAACGGCACTGCTATGAAAAAAACGGATATTCCTTGCTCTGGGCTCCTCGACTGTCCTGGAAGATTTGCTGACTTGGCGATGGGAAGGAGCTGGCTACATTGTGTTCCAGCCAGTAAGTGCGCGCTATCCGATGGGAAACAAAGCCGCCGCGCAGTTCAAGCATCTTGTTATCTGCTTGATTGCATGCTACCCACGAGTGCTTTTTCGACCCAAACCTCCACAGGAACTGTTGCTCACTCCTCTGCCGGCCAACAATCAAGCGACTGTGTGTGTCAACGCAACCAACGTCTTCGTGCACTTTGATGAAATGGATGGATGTATCATTGAACACGCAGGGCAAATGCCGGCACTGATCACATCGAAAGCGCCCGGCTATTTGGATGTCGTCAATTGATCATCCGCCTTTTTCAAGACCTACGCGAACCGAAAGCACCGCATTTGAAATGCCTGCACCACGAAATTCTGGAACTCGCCGTCCCAATCGCTCGAGTTSCCTGGCATCATGTCCCTCGAGCATTTAACAAATCGGCAGACGCAGCGGCTAATTGGGCTATGGATGCTTGCGGATCCACTACGACTACCCATCCTTCAACACCGCTACACCGTAAAGTATCAAGCCTCGTGAGAGCAGATATCGCTCGCTGGATGGAGTATTCAGGCAGCGTTCCGGATTAACTGGAAGTATCTCTATGGCAGGTATTAGGTCTTACGACGTAATATTCTTCACTGAACACACACACTGTGCGAGTTACTTCTACGCTACGGAGCCGACCCGAATATGCAAACCTTGGGTGTATGCATTCCTGGTGTCGTTGTTGCGATCGTGTGCTGTTTGCTGACGCTGACCACATATCTTGTGTTTAGTTTCGAGCTACACCTCTCCACCGAGCGGCAAGCAAGAATCTGGCAGCTGTGTGCGAGGTGCTACTCCGGAACGGCGCAAACCCAAATGTGACGGTAAGCGTCAATCTATGAATTTTCCAAAAACTAGCTAAAGTTGGACTAACACGCGGTATTGCAGAATAAGAGTGGCATCAGAGGCTTGAAGAACGATATGGTTGCTATTGGACATGAAGTCAACGCCGGAATGGCAAATATTCAAGACACTATGCTGGGAGAAATCGCGACGCTGACGAACGACATCGCGCAAATGCTCAGAAACTTTGAAGCATTGGTCCAACGTGTCTCAAGCGCTCACGACACAGCCCAAGAGGCACGCCAAACAGCAATTCAGGCAACTCAAGGCGCACAGGATGCGAATCGTCAGCAACTTGACAATGCGCAACGCCAAGGAAATGATTACGCACATCAGCAAACACCGCGTGCACAACGCTCGCAAGAGCAAGATGATAGTGACACCGTATCGATCATGTCACTGACAGAAATTGACGGATGGAAACCGTCCACAAGAACCACCAAGGCTGAGATCAATGGACACGAAGCCTCCACTGTTCGATGTTGAGATTGATGGAGTGAAGCTTAACAGCTTTCTCTTTCAATTCGAGCAGTATTTCAAGCAGAAAGGATACGATCTGCAACGCCATGACGCGCTGGTCGGCCTCGAAGTGAACCCGTGTGTGCGTAAGGGCGCTCTGACATGGTACGAACAATACATGACAGAACATGACACCGAGAAGACTTGGAGCGCAATGAAAACAGCGATGCGCCAAAAATTTCGAGAACCGAACTTTGAGAAGAMGGTCCGCAACCAGTTGATTACCATTCGACAGAARGCCTCGTACAACGAGTAWGWGACAAGGTTTCGCGATCTYMAACGTATTGTAAAACTCGACCAGCTGACAGCRGTCAACGTGTTCCTCAATGGGTTGAGCAATGCCCACATGCGTCAACAAATCGAGCGTCGAGGATCGACAACCCTGCGTGGTGTCATCAAGGACGGGTTTGTTGAAGTCGAACGGCAGCCGAAGCAGAAGGATGAGGACAAACCACGTGAGGAGCGGCGAGGTACTAGTAATGGAAATYGGAAACAAGCTCCAAATCGCAARCCAAGTCATCAACAACGCAATGCCAGCACGTCCCTGKGCAAACATTGCAAGCGGGGAAATCATTCTGAGGATAATTGCTGGGTCAAACATCCTGGGAAGCGCCCGCGAAATCGTGAAAATGAACTGGGACGGAAGCTCTACCCTACAATGTACTAGTAAAAGATACGAACTGTCCAACAACTAACCAACTAACTACGGCCCTAGTAGATCACTAAAGTAATCTGCTCAACACCTTGGCAATCCAATCGGAGCCATTAGAATGAATCGCCCACGACAAAGAACGTTCACCAAAACTGGAATTTCTTCTGCCACATTCCAAACTTGGCCGCGGAGCTGGCGGAGCACTGTGCCGCCACCAAGGAGCAGCCAATCTCAAGAAAGAAACCTCAATTTCGACACCAACGTATCAGAGCAAGCGCGGCACAGCTCAAGCAGCGGGTACTGCGCCACCACCCATGGACGGTCGACGAACGCCGCCTTGCCCGAACATTATATGTCGAATTGTCGCAGCTGGAACGCGTCACGATGCGTTGGCAGGCCCTTTGCCATTTTGGAGAAGCTGGCAGTGCGCGACGACACGACAGTCGGTGGGTCCGTTCATTGGATGCTGAGCGATCCAGTGAACGGCCTGCAGAGCTCAGACGAAAACACGATACTGACCATTCAGAGTCTGCATCGTCCCGTTCAAATCAATCTACATGTCAAGAAAATGAAGAAACCCAAGAAAAAGATACACACCACGAAAACGAGAATATTTTTGCCTTCTGCACACCGTCAGCTACGTTGAAGCTACGTCGTCTAAAGGTTTGTTCCAGAACACCAACTTCATCGACAGCGGCGCGTCAATCAATAGTGGGTCTCAATTGCGGCAGCTGCAAAGCTGGCGTCAGCGGCGAGACAGCCGGGTTTTGACCAATGAGAGAGAGCTATAATTGAAACCCCCCGCACATGGAAACATGCCGCGAACGTCAGAGAGGAAGCGCTTCATCAAGCCGTGTGTGCGTGTGCTTGAGCGTCTACGCCTGAATCGTCGCGCCCGAGGGCTGCTTGACGTACAGGATCATGATGCGGATGATCTGGAAATGCTGATTCTATGCCGCCTTGCCGAGGCGAGTGCATCGCGCTACTTACATGTGTATAAGAGACAGGCTTGACGTACAGGATCATGATGCGGATGATCTGGAAATGCTGATTCTATGCCGCCTTGCCGAGGCGAGTGCATCGCGCTACTTACAGAGGCGAGTTTACCGCGATCACACGCCGTGGTACCTTTGGCTTGAAAATCACTGCACGGATCGCGAGTTCGTTCGCCTCTTTCGAATGGATCGGGCAAACCTTAAAATGCTACTCAATCTAATTTCCTCTTCAGACGTTTTCAAGCCCGCGGGAAACAAACCTATGGCGCCATCACCGCATCCGCTGATGGTTTTCTGAAGTTTATTGGCACGCATGGTTCCGACGCCTCCATTGAGTCACTGGGTCACTTCTTTGGTACGTCAAGCGGTAGCTGTGCCCTGTACATTACCAGAGTCAGTACGGCTGTTCACCAGCACTTCAGCGCTGTCGTGTGCTGGCCAAGTGGGCTTGAGCGCAAAGCAATTGCTGATGCGATCGAACGCGCATGTGGAATACCAAGTTGTGTCGGCSTCATAGATGRAACATTGTTACCACKGCAGTTCAGACCAACATTGCGTGGAGAAGATTATTTTTGCCGAAAATCCATCKATGCTCTGAATGGTCTGATTTGCTGTGATCACATCGCGCGAGTGACGTATGTGCAGGTCGGATATCCTGGATGTACACATGACAATYGYGTTTGGAGTGAGTCAAACCTTGYGCAAGAATGCAATGGWTAYTTCCTGRAGARAGAGTTTTTAATTGGCGATTCTGCTTTTGCAACCTCGTCGCGAATGGTGTCGCCATTTAAAAAMTTTAGAGGCGGCAGCCTCACTCCRRAGCAGRAGTTCTTCAACTACAGACTCTCGAAGATCCGTWTCAAAACAGAACACTGTATTGGACTGATTAAAGCGCGATTCCAGTACTTCAAAGGAATTCGCTCGATCATAGCAACCCAGCAAGATCTCCGCCGTATTCTCAGACTTTTCAAATGTGCAGTCATCATCCATAACCGTTTGGTCAGTGAGCCGATTCCAGAGGAGATTGAGCATAATGCCCAAGGTGAGCTCGAACACACGCCACTCGATTCTGCCGATCATGGAAGTGACAACGATGATGCTGTCAACATAACCACATTCACCCAACAAGGGAAAGATGCACGAAGGATGCATATACTTAGTTACTTACTAGAAAAAGATAGCCCGTTTTAATCTGGAATAGGGAGTATTTTGTCAATCTCGGCCTGATCGACGCCTTCGTCGCGAATCCGTTTGCGCCCTCGCGCAAGATCAATGCGCATCTGCATTTCCTCTCGCTTGGTTGAAACCTCTTCTCTGCAAGCTTGTGCAGCTAACAACTGCACCCTACACCTACTCTCCTTCTCATTGCACAACACCCGCCGCTCTTCCAGCATTGAGGTTTTTTGAAATTGAGCGCGTTGGAGCTCAAGTTCTTGTTGTTTGGCCCGCATATAGGAATCGCTCATTTCTGACCATTCTGCTGCTGAACTCGCAACGCTGGATGACCTTGACCTCCTGGTGGGAGATCGTCGCGGCGTCGCCTGCTGAGTCAAACACGATTCGTCCTCGGCGGGACGGAGTGCAACTTCATCAACTTGGGTTTCTTCTTGCTGGTTGTCGTCGTCAGTTGTCAATAATGGCCGCACTCTTGGTCCGTCGCCGAATACTGGCTCCAACGTATAATAGTGAGGAAACTTTTGAGTGACGGCCTCCCGCAAACTCGTCTCGTTGGTGATGCCAGCGCCGGTGCCTGACTTCCACAGGTCAGTCTTTTGAAAGGCTTTTTCGAGGAGGCTAATCTTCGTGATGATATCCTTCGGCTTTCGAACGTGCTTGATTCCTCTCGCGTGCATCCTGGCCGTAATTTCCTGCGCAAGGGAGGCTTTCGTGGAGCCCCCCTTTTCACCGCGCCACCGATTGTGGTTGTCGCCCTCGGTCAGCCACTCAAGCAAAATGCTCATGGAGCTTACCGTATCATTGGGTCCATCGTCATGACAAGGCGAGCGAAGTGGTCGCTTTGTGGCTTCACGCTCCGTCATCCTTGAACGCTCGTCGTCGTGCAGCTGCCGATGTGCCACAAAATCTAGGCACGAGGGCAGTTTCCACCGTTGCTCAATTTTAACCCATCAGCGAATAGCAGGTGGCAGCTGCCACTTGGCTGCTGCCGCAATTGAGACCGACTAATGGCGTCAGTCCAACCTTCGTGACCAAGCACAATCTTGGCCGTCAGGTGAAGACACACGGCTCAAATATTGCGATCACGCTCGGCAATGAACAAACGCTGTCAATTCCAAAGGAAACGATCAAGCTCACTGTCCACATGGCGTCTTTCGAGCCTTACACATCGGAGTTCTTGTTGCTACAGATTCCAGAAGGCCAAGACCTACTGCTGGGGATGCCATGGTTATCGACTGCAAATCCGGATATTGATTGGAGTCGACAAACCATTCGACCAAGAGCGGTGCCACCGAAGTCTCCGAGCGCAGGTGAAACCAACCAACACACGACCAAGACCAACGAGATGTTTCGCGAAGGTTTCTATTCGATACGATCAGAAACGACGAAGTTCATCACTTCAAAGCAGTTCAAGCGCATGCTTAAGAAGCCCCACGACATCGAAGCTGTGTTTGTAATCCGGCCCAAGAAAGAGAAGGAGTCAAGAGAAGCAACGGCGTCGATTGTCGACATCGAAGCATACAAGAATCACCCAGCCTACCCCATCTTAAAGAAACACTCAGCTGTTTTCCATCAGAAGCTGCCAAAAGAGCTTCCGCCAGTGGAGCGCGGTCTGTATGAGATGGAGGTGGACACCACAAGGCCAATCACACGTCAACATCCAGCTGCTCAGGTACAGTACCGATCAGTCGTTCTGCGGCTGTCAGTGATCTGCCCTCAGAGGGACGCGAACGCTTGGGACACCTGTCCGTTCAATCGGTCGGCGCCGGTTCATTCGGTCCATTACCGGTTTGTACCGTTCGTCCAAAGATCGTTCCATGCATAAACAGAGTTGGATTTGCCTTGTTGTGCGCAAACGAGTGCGGAGGCGCTCTCACTCACATGAAGTGACGTGGGAATTGGTCTAAGTGATCGAACCTACGTAACGGATTGGGTGGGAAAGGCCAAGAGGTGTGCCGATTGATTGATTGATTGGTTATCTACTGACTGATCCTAAGACCGATCGTAAAAGCTCATCGCGTTCACATACACGCGTTGATCGGTGGATTCGGTAGAACCGATTTGCCCGTGCGTGTGGCAGATCAATTGGCTGATTGTGTACAACAGAGCAGACTCTCTGCGCATCAATCCACTTTGTATTGAGTGCCGTTTATCACTAGCCATTGGATTGGACTTACATCTATCCCTAACGAAAGTCCTGGTCCTGGGATCGAATTTCTGGTTTGTCCATTGTTTTCTTGATTGCCGATAGTGTGTGAGTGCTTTCTCATTTTACTCTGCGTCAGAAATGTCGGTGCCTCGATAGTGATACAGTTGTGCACCACCGATCCAGCTCCGATGTAGACGCTGGGGGTCAAAGCGGCCGGTCCAGATGTACTTTTCAATCATCAGCTCCGCCAAAATATCGGGCGACAGCCAGTGATGACGGGCGACGAAGACAACCTTCGGGATCACTATCGCACGCACGAGGTCCATACGCTGTAGTGGGTCGGTAGTTTTGTGTGTGGCCAACACCATCCGGGACGTGATCTGATAGCGCGTGATTGCCCACACTTCAGCGTCGTCTATGACGGAGCCGAGCTGGGCTCCGAGGAAACAAATCATGGTCTGTGGAGTGGTCCAATCATAGACGACTTGGTTGGGCGGAAGGGCGCTGTGTAGCGGTAGCACAGTAGTTTTGGCAGCGTTCACTTGTAACCCAGAAGCTGCGCCAAACTCGGCAAGTATGGTGATAGCACGAAAGTAGGAGTTGTGGCCACGATGGAAGAGCGTGGTGTCGTCAGCGTATCCGACGCTGGGCACCGAGCACACCTAACCACTAGGAGGAGTATTAGCAACGCCAGTGAACTGAGGGTCTTGCCGCAGTCGGAGATGCAACCCCTCCACCACAATGATGAAAAGCAAAGGGGCGAGCGGACATCCTTGGCGGATGCCATTCTGCACTGCCGTCTTCGGAGCAATTCTTCCACCGACGATGCACCGGGCCGTTGTGCCTTGGTGCAGTTGAGCGACTTTGACAGTGAAGCTCGGGTGAAAACCAAACTTCGCGAGCGTAGCGTGGAGATATGGACGGTCAAGCGTATCGTACGATTTTGTGAAATCCAGACACACCATAGCGGCGTGTTGCGTCGTATTCTTCGCCTGGGTGCAGATGCCCTGCGCTTACGTGATCGTATCGTGAATGCTTCTGGTACGAACAAAAGCCATCTGGTGCGCCCCATTGATGTCCGGTAGGATGTGCTTCAGGCGATTGGTGTAAATACAGGCATGGATTGTATAATCCGTGTTCAGGAGCGCCAAGGGACGGAAGTCGAGCCCCGTTGCAGGACAATCTTCCTTTTTGTAAATGTGTGCCTGTGCAAAGGAGTGTGTCCGATTGGCGAGGGTATGCTCCTGGTGAGGCACGTGGTGCCCACATTGCTGCCATCAGACACACCAACCAGCATCCGGCATGCATTCTTGGAGGCTCCGCGCGAAGCGTCGCTCATCACGACGCCGTCCGACCCAACAACAGCAGCAACAGCGGCAATGCTCCCACGCTGCAATGGCGCAGATGTGGGTTGCAATGGATGTCATTCGGCATGCGGGTATGTTTATGGTTAGCTGCTGCAAGATGTCTACGTCTGACGCTGCCAGTCGAAGATCAACCAACTGTGATGTGGCCATGCACATACTCGCTCACAATCAGTCACGGCAGATCTCACCTCGGTTTGTGTCGGTGTGGCTCGACCGCTGCGCTGCGCGGGGTTAGATGCCTTGTCGCCGTGTGGTCGACCTGGACAGTAATCGACAAGATAATGGCCACCGACGATCCCCGACTGTCGGTGATGATAATGCGAGGCGTGCCTGACCGTCTGGGATGGCAGCACTGGCTCGTGCTTGGGGGGATCCCCAACGATCGGCATATCAATCCTGCTCCATCGGCGCATCATCATCAGAGTCGTCCAGACGAAGCACTTCAAACAGGTTGGCCGATGGCGTTGGCGCTCGTCCGGAGTTCGACGTAACGCCATGCTCCGGTTCGGTTTGGTGGATGGAGGCGTGGCCGACGTGTTCGTTTTGTTGGACGCTGGGATCTCTTCGCGCTCAGGTTGGGGTGATGTGCTTGTCGCAGTGCACGGCGCGCTGTTATCGTCACGGGGGCGTTTGCCGGCCACCACGCAATTCAACCGGTTGGATTCTGTGTTCGTCTTGCGATATTCCTGGAGCGGTGTGCTGTGAGCGCTGGGGGTGGTCGTTTTCTGCTTCTCCTCAAGGTTCGCCTGCTGAGCTTTCGCTTGCGCTTTTTGTTCGAATAGCAGGTTGCTGGGAAGATGGCGGGCCTGGCTGTGGTTGTGCTGGAGCTGGTGGGCGAGCGATGTCCGCTGGTATATTTGCTTCCTCCGAAGTGGGGGCGAAATCTAAAAAGCCGATAGTGGTGAATCCGTGCCTTCCACTCTGGGGTAGCGATCATTGTCTTTCCAATAAGTGCGGCGGGTGAGCCTACGCACTCGAAAGTTGCATTCCATTGGTATGTCGCCGCGGCCACACCAGTTGCTTGGTTGCGACGTAGGTCAACCACCTGCGTGCCAGTTGCTGTCTCCAGAGCATTGAGCAAATCCGAAGGTGGGGCTTCGCCAGCTCCTTGGAACTTGACAGCGTATTTCTGAGCCATCGACAGGCAATTTTCGCGTTCTTCTGCTTTGGTGCCATGTGTCTCGGTGTCGAAGTAAAGGTATACTAGGCGTGTGTTTTCGTGATACGTGACCCGCTTTGTCGTCGATTGCAGTTGCTGGAGTAAATCCTGGTGGGTCGGCTGGCTAATCAGTTCTTCCATGCGCTCGAAAAAATACTTCTTCCCCATCGTGTTGGCCTCTCGGAGGCCAGGCGCTGCAATCGCATACAACCTATGTTCTTTCCTCTCCTCGTGGTCTTGCAACAGAGCCGCTCTCGCGTACGTCGTATGCGTGGCCGCCGTGAAGCCTGGTGGTTTGGTGATCGGTAGTGCTAGCTCCAGGTATAGTCACATGCAGTTCTCTTCTTCTTCAGTCATCTGACGGAGCTTGGTATTCGGCCGAGGCACATAGCTGTGTGTGGCGATTACCACCGCTGCTTGCTGCTCCTTCGTCAGCAGTTGCTGTTCGGGGATTAGCTGTGGGAGTCGGATGTGGGCTCGAGCATCCGCAGAGGTCGCCCAGACCGGCTTCGGTGGTGGTACCTTTCCCTCGGTCATTGGCTCATCGCTGTGTCCATCTCTGCCATCTCCCTGCGGACATCCATCGACCATCGGCACTTCGCTGCTGCCGTCGCTTGCATCACCCATGGTTCTCCTGTCGTGCGCCCTTCCTCAGCGCGGGAGAACCCGGTCGTTTTGCCCCCTTTGAGGCAAGTACTTTCGATGGGTTTCTACATCGGCTTGACCGGCTTCGAGTGCATGGACTGAAGCTCCGCACAATAGTGACCCAGATTCCTCTCGGCAAGCTCATGGTTGAGACTGACTCTCCGTTCATGTATCCGTGCACTGGCGGCGGAGGTCGGTCACGGTGTGAGCAGAAAGACCTCCGAGCTGTTGTAGAGGCACTGTCAAGTTGTATTCGTCTGAGGGAAGAAGATATCAGCGCCATGACCACCAGAAACGCCAAGCGATTCTTCAATATTGGCACTGAAGCATGAAAGTGAACGCGAGCGAGCAAAGCCCCGAAGAGCGTCAGGAATCATCAGTGGTATCTTTTGATTTTGCTGAGCGGAGTTCTTCAGTATGATAATTGAATAGATCCATAAACCCACGTTGCAACACGATCCTGATCATTGAAATATTTTGCGGACTGATGCGATCACTGGCAGCCTCTGTATTTGGATGACGTTTGCTGGCCTCTAGCTCAACATTAGAAATGCCTCCACTCGAGTTCGAGCGTAACGAATCCACCACCGTTCTCGAGCGGCCACGTCTTGGCCAAGTGCGTATTACGCTGGACCTGAGCTAACGAGATCTCGAGTCGACCGATTTCATCATCCGCTTTGAGGTAGTCGTAATCCATCACAATGACTTGGAGCTTGTCATGACGATCGCTTGACGAGATCAACTGGAACTGCTCAGGAGGATCCCAGATCTATTCAAGATAAAACAGAAGCACAACTCAGCCACGCAAAGTCAAATCGACGTGCAAGCAGCAGAAACGTACCGGATTCAGCGAGCTGAGCTTGGTCGAACTCATCTTTTTGAACGCGCCGAGCTGAAAGATAACGTACGGGTCGCTGGAGCCATTGTAATCCATCGGTGTGAGCCGCTCACACTTGGACAGCTTGATGAACACGACGCCCATATTGGCGATCTCAACCGGAAGCGGTGCCTCACGTGAACGCTTGCGCTCTGATTGCGTCAGACATGAGAATGGATACCAACACAACTCCATCTCGGCGTGGCCCGATCCGTCGTTGCCAAACGCGACGACCTCGGTCGATGGGACGTGTGGCTCGAGATGATCCAAATGGATGAACTTGGAGTCGATGTTGCGGAACTGACGCAGCGATTCCTTGTAATGCAGTGCGATGCTCAGGTCCTGGGTCTTGGGATCCAGCACCAACAGATAAAAAGATTGGCCATCGAACGAGTGCGCTGTCTGGCTGTGGATGGTTGTCGTCACGACTTTCTCTTTGCCAACTGCTAGCTGTAGCTGGAAGCTATGCAAACCCGTCCAGCGCGACAGTGGGTTTGATGGCGCGACACCACGTAATTGCAGGGACGTGATGACGACAATGCCCAATGGCTTGTTCGCCGCCAGCGCTTCGAGTTCCACTTTACTGAGGTCGTCGACTAGCGGCACGACGATCTTGTTGGGCCAGACGCACCGGTTCTCGACTGCAGAGCGGATAGCGTGATGGAAAATGGACGACAGTGCGGGCACTTCCATGAGGTTAACGTGTAGCGTCCGCAAGTGGAAATTAATCGTCGGCCGCTCGGTGAAGCTCACAACGACGGCACCAAACGTGGGCCAGCGCGGAAACAACGGCTTGAGAACGATGCGAAGCGTACCGCGCAGCAGGAAGTCGGACAGCTCGATGGTCACGCCCATGTGCGTCGCGCGGTTGCCAAACGCAAAAACGATGTCTGTGTTCTCGGTGGCGATAAGCAGGTCAACGTCAACAACAACCTGCTCTTCCAACACTTTGACGCACTTGATGCCGTTCACGACGGGAGCAGCAGTGCCCAGGTCGAGACCACGGAATCCGAGCTCCGTCATCATGATCTTGGGCTTAACAGCTTCTAACGCAGGTGTCAGTGCTTCTCGCACGCTGCGAGCGGCAGCGACCTTGACGTACGGCCAGAGCGACTCGATGATGTGGTTGAGCCAGTCGCACTTCTCGACATCAGGGAACTTGACCCACCGCGGCAGGTCGTCCTGAAGCAGTTCGTACAGCGTCTCGCGATTGAGGCTCTTGAGCAACTGCATGCATCACTCTGTCAGATTAAGCTCCATGCAGGAAACCCAACCAACAACGAGCAACAACACGTACATGGATCTTGGCGCTGGCACTCAATGGCGCCGACGTGGCGAAGCTTGTGCTCTTGATGCGGAACAAGAACACGGCGACGAGCACCATCAGCGCCGAGTAGAAGCGCTCGATGTAGCTCAGGTACATGACAGCAATGCCCGCCACGAAGGCGATGCTTTCGCTCACCACCGGCACAAGGAAGGCGTCCCAGAGGCCGTGGCCGACGCGCAGGCCAGAGTGGTCGCGGCGCTGCCACTCGTCGCCACTGCTGAGGCGCTCCTGGCGCATTGGCGGCTTATCCACCGCCGTGGGGCTTCTAAGCTGTGCCTGCGACGTTGTTCGAGACTGAGTTGACGTGGATATCGTCGGGGCGATGGCTCCAGCAGCGATGGAGCGGCGTGTAATGGACCGACGCGGAGGCATGATCGGGTCGCTGGTCGAGTGCATCAGCTGCTGAGCGCGACGGCGCTTGCCTGCTGCAAGCACCATGGCCATGGACATAAGCGCGACGGTGAATGTGGCCGTGGCCGTCCACATCCAGCGCGAGCCCTGGTGCGTCGCCATCATCGTGGTCGGAGATCTCGATTTGATGATCTCGATCGGCGATCGCAATGGCGTCGCGTAACGGCTGGGTCACAGCCACGTCCGTTGCGTGGCGTTTGTGTCGTGTGGTCCACGCAGGCTGCGATGCAATGCATATTTCTAGTTATGCACTTTATATGTCCGATGCGGATGAAATATCGGGAATGCAGTGAAGATGAATTAAATTGAAAGGAGCGAATGACGGCGACAACGCCGTTGAGGCAGCTAGCGATGAGTACCCGCTACTTGGCAAACATGTACGCGGCACCACCGAGAGCAGCCAGCACAACTAGGGCGATCACCGCCATCATCATGCCGCTCGAGTCCGATTTCTCTTCCTTGAATGCTGCAGACACATGACGATCACAAGAGTGGAGATGGAAATCCAATCAATCAGTGCATCTTTTGAAGAACGCAGCAGGCAATGAGCATTGAAACAGACACGTACTGTTGTTGGGTATTGCGTAGCGCGAGCGCAGTTGGGCAGCGCTGAGGTCCGAATCCCGCACCGAGCCGCCGCGGCCATAGCGCGAGCGCAGCTCCGATGCACTCATGCCATCGTCAGACATCGTAGCACTGGTGGCTCTTTTGCTTGAATCCCCACAGAGATGGTCTTGGTGCGTGTGTTGTGCTGCCTGCAGCGGGCAACGATCGCAGCCGTGGATGGAAGGAAGCGCCGTGGGAGTGATCTCGCCAAACGCGTCGCTTCGAGGAGCTCAATTCCAGCTTCAACCAACGTTATTTAACGTTTTTTCATGTGGCACACCCTGTGGGTCGTGCCAAATCCGACTTCTTGGGCTTCAAGTGGATGTGGGTGATGTGGGTACATGTGGGCGGAGCACTGCATGACCTCACCAGCGCCAGCACCGTCGCCGTCGCCATGGCCCCGCGACGACGAAGTGATCTCATGGCGCAGTTTGGACACGCTACACGGTATCGAACATCGTGACATTGAATACGATGCCATCAGCGAGAACTCAGCCGGTGAGAATGACATCATGCAGAGATCGCAACAATCGAATCTGATTGTGCTTCAATGGTGCAGAGTTTTCTGACGGAGACGAATTCGCCGAGATCATGGATCGGCGGTTTGTTGGTATCAAAGCGAAGAAAGCGATGCCGCATAACACTATCACGCGAGTTCCCGTGAATATCAGCGCGAAGCCGTCACTGGGACCAGAAGTACGGAAAGCCCTCCTGGAACAGGAGCTTCCGTCGACATCGGAGATGGTGCGCATACAGGAGCCTATAGCCGCGCCTACGACTCATGCGATTGCTGGAACTGCAACAATCGCTCTTCCATCCCCTCCTCCACACCAGACAGCATATCCGTCTCCGCAGGATCAGCATGGTGCGCGAGTTCCTGTTTGGCCAGTCATAGGTAAGGCAGGCAGAGATGACGACCATACGTTTACGGATATTCAGCAACTACAGCCATCGTATTCACCATTACCAGCGCCGTCATCTGCTTGGGGAGCGTCGGCGTTCCCGGTTGGGACTGCACCTATTCCAACTAGATCAGGGGCAGTAGGATCGTCTCCGCGACACCCGATGTCGCTTGGCGATCTGATGGCTGCGAAGACAAAGGCATTGACTAATCTAAGCGGAGCTGTCAACCCAGCACACAGCAATCAGCAAACCTCGCTTGCTGAACAGGAATTGCGGGCGGAAATCGATCGATTGGCTGAAGAACTCGCACGTCGAAACGATCAGGTGCAGTCACCTCGCTTTATGCAAGAATGAAAATCATGCTCAAAGTTACGATTTGCCTTGTTAACCAGGTTCGCGGTTTGCAATCAGAAGAGACTCGACTACGAGATCGCGTGCAGCAATTGGAAGGTCAGGTTCGGCACTTGCAGAGTGCACTGATCGAACGAGAGAAGAAAGACGAACACGACATTCAATTGATACTGAAGAAGAGCACCGAACTGGTTGCCATCCAGGAAAAGTACCAAGCGATCCAAGAAACCAATGCAATACTTCAAGAGCAGGCGCGGAAAGCCGTGGATGAGAAAGAGCGCGTGCAGAAGGACTATCTTCAAGTTGTGTACGACCTAGGGAAAGCTCAGAAGCAGCTGAACGCTCTCTCGAAACAGAACGTCGGCAGCGCGCAAAGCGACGTACTGCTTCGCGAAGTAGACCGCCTCAAACATGAGAACGAGCAGCTTACTGTCAAACTCAGAGATGCTGAGGTGGGCAGAAGGAGAGATGACTGTTGTTTGTTGGACAGCGTGATTGTTAACATTTGCATTCGTTTGTAGGCGAAGAAAGGGGCTGCTTCTGCATCAGTACGAGACAATTCGAGTTCGGAACAAGTTAATCAACTCCAGCGCTATATACGTGAACTCGAGAACGAAGTTCGAATGATTCGGTCGACCGTCTCAGCGAGTCATCTTCAACCGCCACCAGCTCCAACATCTGCCGGTGGCAATCGAGAAGCATCACAACGCTATGGATCGTCGAGAACAACAAATTCAACAGATCCTACGTCGCCCAAGTCGCCTCAGATCGTGTCCCTTGCTGCCTTGGGTATTGATGTCTCTCCAACGAAGATGGCACATCATCACCTGCCAGCCCATGGCAATGGACAAGGAGCGAACGCTAAGTCCATGAGTCTCAAAGGTATCGACTCAGTTTTTCCCTGATGTTTTTATCAATTTATATGACCTCTGACATGCTGGACTGGTGAAGATATCCTCGCAGACAAGACACCGGAAAAGGGAAGACCCGAATTTGTATCCACGGGCAACAGAACCACATCACTAGCATCCATGGGTTATGGGGCTCCGATGAAAGCCAGCTCCATTGATTTCGAAAAAATCAAAGCGGAAGGTGTGGTGTGTGCCCGTGTATGGGTTAGTTTTCGTGGATTCTCATGTTTGTCTACTGCAGCTCTCGCGCGTCGAAATCCGTCGAGTTCTGTTGCGGACTTGATGCGGCACCAGTCGTTTGTCCCACAAGACTCACGACTGCCTCTGCATCAAAGCGTCGACACCGCCATTTCAGCGCCATTTGCGACCGAAAAGCACTCGCAACTGCAAGACGCTGTCCAGCGAAGGCAACTGGAGCAACAGCTCATGGCCTTGCAAGTCGAGAAGGAGCAGGTGCGTGCTGCTCCGACCAGTTGGTGCTGGGTCGCTCTCCATCGTAATTTCACACACACAAATCGCGCCATCTGTTTTCTCACACTTGTGTCATGAATGCGTGCTCGGGGGGGGGGTCTTTTGTTTCTCCTCCTCGCGCAGTTTGAGGCGAAACTCGTAAAGAACGAGCAGACAGCCAACAAAACCATGAGCGCGCGTGCCGAAAAGGCCTGGCTCGAAAACAAGCTTCGTGTCATCTCGGGCGACATCAGCAAACTCAAATTGAGCCTTCGATGATGCGGCGTTGTGTGGGTGTGGGTGTGTTTTTGTCGTTCCGTTTTGTTTTGTTGTTCTGTTCGGTCGCAGACCAAACATGGGTGAGTTTTCTGGGCGTGCCGTGACGCGTCACGTTCTCGCTTCCCGCGTCGGCGTTGTCACCGCGCTTCTTAACGTGTTATTTAACCGAGCCGCCACGTGCGCCACAGGGAACAGCGTCGCCGTCGACGTTTAGGTCATCACTTTGGTCTGTCAGTGGCCGCTGCGCTGCACGTCACCAGTTGCCGAGAAGCAGCGGTGGTCCAAGGACAACGACAGCGACAGCGACAGCCATGAGCGCGCCCACGGCCGCGGATGTGCTGCAAGAAGTGCGCTTCGAGGAGCGCCTGAAGGAAGTGGAGCTCAAGGTGCCGGCGGCGCTGGCGCTGGCCGCGCAGGAGACGTCGCTGGCCAAGCGCAACCAGGTCAAGCGCAAGCTGTACGCCGAGAGCGAGCTGCTGCGCGTGGACATCGAGGACAAGCTGAACGAGCACGGCATCGAGAAGGATTGGCTCGAGTCGCCAGAGATCGCGGCGGCCAACGCCAAGCTCAATGCCGTGCGCGCGCAGCTCAAGCTGGACGCGCTGCCCATGACCAAGTCGCGCGAAGAGCAGGCGTACATGATCGCGCGCTTTGCCACGTTCGTCGTGGTCTTTGTTGGCTGGTTCAGCGCAGTGTTTGTGTGTATTCCACTGCGCTGGCTGCATCCATGGCTTCGCTCAATTGGTTTTAAGAACAACCAGCTCCCAATGGACTTCCTCTCGGTACGTAGTCGCGGTTTGAGGTGATCCAATGTCGCGAGGAGCTGCATGAGCGAAGGCTGATGGATGGTGTGTGTGTGTGCGTGCAGTGGGGTGTGGCGAAGCTCATCTGCATGGTGGCTGGTGCGGAGTCGTATGTGGAAGGTCGTGAGAACTTGGAGAACTTGAAGGACTCGGTCATTTGCATGTTCAGCCATGCCTCCAACTTGGACGGCTTCATTGTCAACAGCTCGTCGCCAGTGTCGTTCAAGTTCGCTGCCAAGAAGAGCTTGTTCATGGTGCCGTTCATGGGCTGGGCTTCGCGCTGGGGCTTTGGCTTCGTTGCCATCGACCGCTCCAACCGGTAAGAAAGCATGTGGGCGCAGTGTGTCGCAATGAGTGAGCTCACGTTGGATGTTATGCGTTTCTGCGTTTCTTTTGACAGTAAACGTGCTTTGCAAAGCTTGAAGGAAATGGCTGAGGCCGTGGACAAGTACGGTCGCTCGCTCGCGATCTCGCCAGAAGGCACGCGCTCGAAGGACGGCCAGCTCCAGGAGTTTAAGAAGGGCCCATTCTATCTCCGCGATGATACCAAGAAGAACGTGCTCCCAGCCATCGTCTTCGGCGCGTACGAGCTGTGGCCACCAGGCCGTCTCTTCTCGATGCCAGGCCGCGTACGTCATCCCTTTTCATTGCCTGCCTGTGCTGGTAATCATTCTGACTGTGTATGTGTTGATGCAGACGATGGTGCGTTTCCTGCCTGAATTCGTCCCTGATCCATCGAAGAACCGCAACCAGAACCGCTTGGAATTGCGCCGTATTTACCTGCGCGCTTTCGCTGAGGACGTGCCTTCGGACGTTGGCAGCGCTGCCGACATCACGGGCGTGCTCAAGAACTTGCTGACGCTCTACCTCATCTGGTGCATTACGCTTAAGGTCACGTGGACGTCGCTGTCGATCACGAACGCTGTGTGCGCCTTCCTTGGCATCAGCTTCTGGACCTACGCCAAGCTCTCGTGCGTCTGGATCGTCGCGTTGGAAGTGCTCATGTTCTTCACGTGCTAGTAGCGTACCACCAGCAACCAACTAAGCCACCCCCACTCACTCTCTACTAGAYTTTGATGCATATAAACAACATAATACTGTTTCAATTACCAATATCGGTCTCGCCTCACGTCCTTTGGTTCCATGATACCACAATGGCACTGGCAGCAGAGCCACCGGCTTTGGCCTTGCTTTTGTCCTTCTTCACTGCTTGTGATTGTTGCTTCTCAGCTCTTTCCTTCGGCTTGGCTGCCTTGGACGTTGAGGCCTTGGACGAAGAGACCTTGGACGTAGTCGGAGCGTCGTACGTGGAAGGTATCGAGCAACTGGAGTTGATTTGACTGCTCGTTGCTTAGACGGTCGACTGTCTGCAGGATATGCGCTATCAGGAACTGCTTCGGATAGTGAATGTCGTCAAACATCACATCGGGCGTCTCCGGCACCGACACCACAGTCACTTGTGGCATCGAGTCGTCATCATTGTCCACTACCACAGACACCACCAGGACGTACACTGACTAACAGAGCAGGGGGGATGCCGCTACGACAGACACGATGGGTGCTTGCTTGGGGGATCGCGGCGCCGATGAGCGAGTGCCGGACGTTGCAGCTGAAATACAGCGTCATGGCGTTCGTAGTGTTGGGAGACACGTGGATGTGGTCAGACGATCGCGCGTTGTCAAACAGGAAGGACATTTCGGACAGATAGGCCAGGTACTCTGTGGTTTCTCCATCCTGGTAATTGCGCTCCAGATATTTCTTCGTGTTCTCAACCGCAGGAGAACAGTGGTTTCCTTGGAAAAAGGTCTGCTTTCCATTGCTGTCGCTTGAAAGCGCTAGGTCGAACTATGCTCCAATCTGAGAGAATCAACGTGATCCCACCCGTGATCGAGACTGTAGCGGGATGCTTTTGTTGGAACACTTGAACTCGGACACGATGTCGACACCGTTGATGAACGACCGCAGTATTGTGTTGTTGGACCAGCCCGCTTCAAACTTGGTATGATTAAGCTGGACAGCTGGGACAGCTGGGATAGCCAAGTCGGCTGTGCCCATCCGAAACTCGATATACACAGGTCCAGGCTGAACGTTGACGCAGTTGATCGCAGCCGTTAGCGACCAAATCGCAATTGCCCAGAGCCCAAAGAGCAGCATACACATCGATCGCGATGATAAGGTCACCACTAAAGGTAGCCCTGGAACCAGCGTGCTTACTAGCAATCCCGCAGGAGCTGCTGCAGCCATTGCACCGAATGTTCTGCAGTAAAAACTGTAGTCTTGAACCAGCCGACCAACTTGCTCGTAGAGAGTACCAATCCATTCCCCACAAGCGCGAACAAGACGGTCATGTACATAGCAGCCACTGCTAGGGCAGACACAGCGAACCACATGCAGCGGAACTGAACATGTGGCGGAATCCCAGCTGACCAGAGGAATGAAATTCTTGCCTTCAGAGCATTTCATTAATGGCCTCGACAAGATGCTGCTGCACATCATCGGCATATCATCGTTTGCTTGGTTTTACGACACCTTCTATTGCACCGAAAGTCACCCTGTCGTCCTCGGGACCACGCTTGAGCTGAAGAGCCGAAACCTCAAACACTGTTAGGTCGTGGTGATTGTTCTCGCTAGTTAGTTGACATTGCAGCAGCGTCTTCGGAAAGCGCTCGCTGTCGTGCAAGACTTGTATCACTTTTGCAGCATTGACGTTCTCGCGGACACCATCACGGACACGATTCGCTGAACAAGCGAAGCCGACGGCAAGGGACAAAGGGATTATACAACCCAAAACAGACACTATCGCAGCGCTCCGAGGAATGGATGCCCGGAGCTCGACGAAGTGCTTGCCATCGCAAAAGCAATCGTCTGCATTTGAGTGCAGAATGTCGACGCTGACAGCGTGAAAACTGATTTGAGGTGTCAGCGTCACTCGGCTGAATGTGATGTTGGCGCACTCATTAGCATACGAGACACCCTATGTCATCGTGTTCCTCAGAGCCATCGTCACGTATGATTGCAAACACGTCGAGAGGTCTTGTTGTATCATTGTCTGCGCAAACGTTTCCAGAACCTTGTCGTTGCTGTAAACTCTTGCTGCAAGTGCTGCCAACTCGTCGCATTGAAGGTCACGTTTTGCTCATCTGTGCAAGGTGTACGTGTCATCTTGACGTCGTTGAACATCTCGAACTCGTAATGGCACGATCCATCCGGCACTACGGAGCTTGAACACGAGCGCCACGACCTTGACCATACCTAACGGCGCTTCCTGAGGTTCGATGGCATGGTAATTACCATGCATAGGTTCGTTGGAAGTGGATTCCATACAATACCGGTATCAACCAACGCCAAGAATTGGAAGGTGTTGCGATGACATTGGCACACCTTGTGCCCTAATGTCTTAGTTCGCAGAGTGATTGCAGAGGAAACTCCGTCCACCTTGTCAGGCACGCGGAGGNGCGTGCTTCTTTGGCAAGTCGTCGTTTATTCAACGTCGCCGGCTGCATTATCCGCCGTCGTCGTTCCTGGTCTTCAAGCTCTCGTTGCGCTTCTCGCACGAGTCTGATCAAGTCGGCCCGGCAGCAGTTGCGGAACTCCCTACGTGAATGTATCTTCTTGTATGAAATGGGCGCCTTGTGCTTCGCATGAGCAAGCACATGGGCCCAAATGATCTCACCTCGCTTGCCTGTCAACGTCACCTGCCGCGCATTGCTCATATTCGCGTTTGTTCCAAGGCGCCAACTCCTGTAACAGGTTATCTCTGTTTTTCTATTGCACATTGCAATACAATTTGTGGGATAAAATGTTAGCAGCTCACATTCCCACAAACAGTTCCATAATGAAGTCAGGATAAACAACCGGATCAATGCCTCCGTCGCACTATGTCACATCGTGATGACATGTGCATGGGATTGGTCACTAAACGCTTCCTATAATTTAAACAAGACAAACAACCGACGTCGTGCCCGTCACTGTACCTGTCGTCGCACAAGAGTGAGTTGTGCATTGGCGGGTCATCGTGTTCGACAACAGGCTTCATACTGAAGCCTTGTAAAACAACCGCCCGAACGCCCGTTCCTGTTCATCGAACAGAGCTTGCTAACACTATGCCCGAGTGCCTTCCCGCGACAGTTGAACCTGAACAATTTCCCTCTATCATCTTTCTTCGAAAGCTCCCCACCGCGACACTTCTCGTTCAGAGCACGGCCGCAACTGGATTTACCCCACCAGCGATGAGTGCTGAAGATTCCAGCCCACTGTCGCGCCACTTCTGGTCCCCGGTATTTCCGGTCATTGACCAGACGATCGATGTGGCGATGTGCGTGCGCGACAAGATAATGGCCACCGACGATCCCCGACCGTCGGTGGTGATAATGCGAGGCATGCCTGGAAGTGGGAAGACCACTGCCGCTGCCGAAATTGCGTTCCTGGCCCAGTGCACATTTGGAAGACCAGTCGAGATCTGCAGCGCCGATGAATATCTCTACGTTCAAGGCGCGTACCAGTGGTCTAGCGAAGACATCGGAGCCGCTCATGAGCGTTGTTTTGCGAGATTTTCGGACTGCTTGGGGCGATCAGTGTTTGTGGTGGTGATCGACAACACCAACATCTGCGAATACGAGTTCATGCCGTATGTGGCAGAAGCAAGGGCACGCGGTTATGCGGTGGTGTTTGCCAAGCTTGAGTGTCGAGATGAATTGACGGCACATCTAATGGCGAAGCGATGCGAGAATGAAGTACCGCGCGACGTCATTCACCGGCGCTACCAAAGCTTCACCGCCGAGCGGTTGCCACCAGACGCTGCCGTTGTGTCCATTGACAACCAGGCGGACAGAGGTGATGCCTTTGAAGACACTCGCAATTGCTTCCGCTACTAACCGCCTCGCGCGTCTAATACCAGTAATGTTTGCCGTTCCCTTACCTCCACCTTATGTTTCCATTCTCGCACTTGCCACGCCCTCCTCTCAAACATCGATCCTCTGCCACTCCGTCCGCTTCCAGCGCCCGCGCCAACTGCACCATTCGGCCGTCTTCATCGTCAACCAAATCCGTGGTCGTTTGTATCCCCTTGTGTATGCCTGATGCACGCCGCAACGCGCCACCCATCACCAGCAGTGTTCCCCAGCTGCTTCCCCAGCTGTCACACATTTTCCCATGCAAGCGTGGATGACCTGGCCGCCGGTCGTGTGGCCCCCGCCATCACCGAATGTGCTGGCGGGAGTATGTGCACTTGACCATACGCCAGCCAACATGTTCTGTGACCGAC